>CAJNOL010002509.1:0-37609 GCA_905250125.1 Rotaria sordida | reverse complement strand
AGTTTTGGAGGATATTCGAAGGCCTGCTTATGCTGAAAAAATGAAGGTGGAATGTATTGCAGTAGTCGAGATCCAAGTGAATCATTTTGCGAGTTCCTATAGAAATGACATACTGGGACCAGTGTGATATTATCAAAATACATTTGGCAAGCTTTGAAAAATGCCATGTTCGGGTACTTTGCAAGGGCATTCTAACATCTACTTATGCTGAAAAAATGGAGATGGGATATATTGCAATAGTCGAGATCCAAGTGAATTACCTTGTGAGTCCCTATGGAAATGACCTATCGAGATCAGTGTGATATTACAAAAATACATTTGACAAGCTTTGAAAAAGGTCGTGTTCGGGTAGTTTTGGAGGATATTCGAAGGCCTGCTTATGCTAAAAGAATGGAGCTGGAATGTATTGCAATAGTCGAGATCCAAGTGAATCATCTTGCGAGTCCCTATAGAAATGACCTATTGGGACCAGTGTGGCAAGCTTTGAAAAAGGCCATGTTCGGATAGTTTTCGAGGGCATTCTAACATCTAGTTATGCTGAAAAAATGGAGATGGGATGTATTGCAATAGTCGAGATCCAAGTGAATCATCGACTCAATTCCTTTAGAAAAATGTCTTGATGAATACGGTAGTAGAATATCTTGTATAGCTTATATGAAGCCTTGTTGGTAATTGGATTTCAATCATTTTATACTCATTGGATAGCTCTTTCTTCGCTCTATCCAAAACCGTAAAGAAACCTCTGGCCCCGTTAGGATTAGCAGAGAAATACAGCTTACAATGAGAAAGAGAACAAGCAAGAATGCGATAGAAAATAGTAGGGTCGATCTAATTTTGAGACTGTTGTACTTACAAAGTAGAGAGTAAGGAGAACGTGATATATACAGTTTTGTAGAGCGAACTTTGCTCTATCAAATGGTATATTATTCAAAAAGATTATGATAATTTACTGTGGAGATAATGACTAAATACTGACATACCAAATTTTGCAAGAAAAATAAAAATATTTTTCAAAACCTGTTGAGGGTGCATTCAGTGTGTGCTTCATAACCTTTCAAAGGTAAGTCAGAATGAGCTAAAATTTTGGATTTATAGGTTTCTCACTTTGCTCTTTCATTTCCAATCATAAAATATAGGGGTCAAAATTTTCGAGAGTATGACTATTCTCGATGGACTCGTGGACCGTCTCTTAAGTCTTTGTTTGCCTGTTTCGGAGAGATTGCAGAAATCTATGTAGAGATGTTTCAGTGATCGATTGTGTTGAATCATCTGAAAAAGAAAATCGACACATAAATCAGTTAATAACTTGTTATTGGTAAGACTGAGCCATTCGAGAGTTGTGTTGTAATTCTCAATTGCATTTGCCAATATTTGAACTCCTTCGTCACTTATTTCATTCGTAGATAAACACAGATGAGTCAATGTTTTGTTTGTTTTGAGCATTTCAGCAAGATATTTTGCACCTTCATCTGAGATTCCAGCACTTCCAAGGTAAAGTTCTTTGAGAGTGTTATTGTTGATTGAGAGTGGCTTTACAAGAGCATAAACAACTTCGTCAGACGCACGATTGTCTGTAAGTTGTAAGTTCTTCAACGTTGTGTTATTGTTCAACGCAGCAGCTAAAATTGAGACACCAATTGATGTAGTTTTGGTGTCCCATAACCAGAGTGTTTTGCATTGTTTGTTGGTAATGGCTTCTTTGACCACAATCTCCATATCTTTATCTGCCAAACCCTGATGATTCAAATTCACATCTGAGCGGAGGCCACAGTTTGCGATTCTTTTCTCGAGTTCTGTCATTTTATTTGAAATAAGCTCTGAAACAGTGGAAAGACAAAGAAAGATGAATGAAAAAGTACATGTTTGAATTGAAACTTTTCTCTTTATGGTATTTTCGTAGGGTCTCTACTACGTTTACGGTCAAGATCTTCGATTTGCGTCAAATTTTGAGGATTTATAGAGTTTTTAACGCTGATCATTTTAGTATAAAAATAGTTAAACTTTTAATATAAAAATGGGGTGACGAGAGGTAAAATATTGAAGTCCACTCGCTGTTTTATTCATTACAAAAAATGTGGTGTGAAAATTTTTTACCATTTCGTATTTTGACAATTTTTCAGGTTCAAACTAACGATATTGAAATTTCAATCTCAGATTCGGATAGCCCGTTGAAAATTATATCAGGTGCTACATTTTCGAAAACAAAACCATTGTTCCTCTTGTGTGCTTTTCCTCTACACCCTTGATCTCTCCTCGAAAAAAGTCGTAAAAAAGTTGGATTAAATATTCATCACATTTTGGAATTTGTGGATTTAATGACATATACAGCTAGATAGAGTGAATGATGCTATATTTAATGGTGTACTTGATTGTCGTCTCGAATTCAATTCTGAATTTAAAAATCGCTTGAAAGGAAAAAATCGACGATATTTTTTTGTGGATGTTAAGAGAGAAGCTACTCCAGCACCGACCATACCGTCCGATTTTCGATTCGAATGTCTCATATGAAAGACTGGATACCAAAACCTCTACGATCAAAATATGAGTCCTTTCTGATGAGTTCATAAAAAATACCATTAGTCACACTATCTTGCATTCTGAAACACTACTCGAAAACTCACTTTTTCGCACGTAATTTTTCAAAAATTCCTATAATGATATCTCTTTGGTGTTACATTGAGTTAGTCTGATATTTTGACTGTATACCGAATTTTTGATGCTCTTTCGATTGGCGCGAATGAAAACTTGAAATAACGAAATCAAAATTTCAAGACTTTCAAAGACTTTTCCAGTTTAACCATGGCACCCAATAGCACTGTAGCTAACTCAGGTATTTCTTCTGAACATCAGAGCTTGTAGTCCAGATCAAATTTAGTATCTCTTGTAAGTTTCATAACAAAACAATCTCGATGAAATGAGATAGCAAGCGTTTAAAAAAGGGACTATTATGAAGGTCCTTTTAAAAAATTCCACGATGATGCATTAGTTCTCAGCTTCATCTTATCGAGGTTGTTTTGTTATGAAACTTACAGAAAATACTAAGTTTGGTCTCGACTACAAGCTCTGATGTTCAGAAGAAATTTCTGAGTTACCTACAGTGCTGTTTGGTGTCATGTATAAATTGGAAAAGTCTTTGAAAGTCTTGGAATTTTGATTTCGTTATTTCAAGTTTTCATTCACATCAATCGAAAGAGCATCAAAAATTAGGTACACAATCAAAATTTCAGACTAACTCAACGTGACACCAAAGAGATATCATTATAGAAATTTTTGAAAAGTTACGTGTGAATAAGGATGGCACTTTAACTTTACTTTCAAAATTAAAGTTAAAGTTTTAAAGTAAAACTGCCATCCCGAAAAATAACCATCGAAGATTTTTATCGAATAGTATGAGTAAAATTTATTTTAGTTATGTTTCGCACTAGTTGAGAAGTGAAAGAATAACACATGTTTCATTTCAATATATTTTTCTTTCATGTCATACGATGAATTGTCTTGCGAATAATTGATCAATCATCTTCTTTCGTGTTTTTATCTTTTGTCAATAGGTTATTGATACCACAAAAATCTAATCTATTTTTCTTATTTGAGTAATATGCACAAAGAAAAGCTACATACATGAAAAAGTATTCTTCTTCTAATAATTTCTTTTTTAAATTAAAATCCTCTCCTGTAGTAGAAGGCCATGTACTAATTAATTAATATTTTTAAAAATTAACGAGTTTTTGCTAATTATTAATTGATAATTAAAGTGAAACATCTGTTTTATCGGTGATTTCTCCTGAAATAATCTTCTGTTCTTCATAAATGGTATATTTTCCACAATTTGTGGGTATTCTTTTTCATTGAAAAATGTCTTAGAAACATTAATTATTATTAATAAACGATAAAAGTTTGCCTCCGCCCATAGAAGACCACTTAAAAAAAGAAAAAGATGTGTCCAGACACTGTATAAGGTTATGTTCTTCTATTCTTTTTTTAGCGTCTAGTAATACGTTTTGAATATACATGTTTTGTACAGTATTTACATTTTTTCTTTTTGATGATATAAACCATTTCATTTTTTAGGTTGAGATGTAGGCCAATGGTAATATACATTACATTTTAATGTATATAGTTTTATTCACGTTTTAGTTTGTTTTTTTATCTAATTTATCAACAAGTATTACATATAGAGAACAAAAATATGTATAAAAACATTTATTTTTCATGCTCTACAATGTCTTCTCCACCTAATTCAGATACAAATTTTGCAATGTATTTTATTCACTAGCGAACATTCTCGTCAATGCATATCACACACAACACATCATTGAGATATATATTTTGGAATTCAAACAATTTAATGTTTCTTGTGATCTTATTACAAATGGTCATTTCATGGCCATCCATGAGAACGAAATTGAATCATTGTATAACTCAAGATAAACTTTTCTTTTTCATTAGAAAAAAAATAGTGAATTGTAATTGAGATAGAAATGTATTTCAAAACCGACTAATCGAACCTTTTAAATCATACAATTTTCTACAAGTAGATTCAAACATCAACTTTAAACATATTTAAAAAGAGACTTCTGTCTGGTTTTAAAAAAGTCGCACGAATATTACGAAATATGATATAATATGTCATTAACTAAATGCTAGGTCAATTACTCACAAGACAATTTGTCATAGACTATTCAATTATTCATTACATAAAGTGAATAAAAGGGGTACTATCCGTTTGCTTTTCATCTAATGCAATGTATGATTAAACTTTTTGAAATGATTTTAAAAGTATTGTTCTCTGCGAGAAAAAGTAGAAGTGGCTCAAAATAGCAAAATCTGAAGAACAATTCATCTAGCAAACACAATTGACTTTCTCAGTTCTGGACTTTTTAAAGATCATGATATGTCTCATAGCTGAAGTTTTTGGAGGAAAAAAAAGAACTCTACTAGATTGTTGTCACTTTTTTAAACGAACTACGGAAAGTTTAGAACAATAGAATTTGCTATTATGTTATTCGAAAAAAAAGCAAGTGAAGAGAAATCGATATTTAGAAGATTGAACATGTTAGACAATAGTTCTATTGTTCGCTTTCTATTAAACATTGAAAAACAAGTCTCAACTATCGGTTGTTTTGTTCCACGAAACTTGAAAATTTGCTAGAGCATTACATTTGCATGATGAAAACGTGTTATTAAGATCTGTTCGCCATATTTTATATGATTTTTATCGAGGTATGAATTTTTTCTGCGATTTTAGTTCTCTTAATCCAATAACCAAAATCCAAATGTAATGGTTATAATGTTGGAGAGGGTGACCGATCATTTCGTCGCACGTCTATTCGTCGCAACCAATTGGTCGCAATCTATTCGTCGCACCATCAATTCGTCGCATATCTATTCGTCGCAATCAATTCGTCGCAACGTATTTGTCGCAACTAACTAGTCGCAATCTATTCGTTGCAATGAATAACTCAAGCATTTAAATTGAATTCTTTCATATTTTTGACGTTGAAAAATAAAATAAGTCATTATTACTGCCAATGACCTTTATTTGCTTAGACTAATAAGACCATGCACCTTTATCTGTTCAGACTAATAAGATTGTACACCTTTGTCTGTTCAGACTGACGAGATGTGAGTATATAAAAATACCGGGTGTCCCAGAATGATTGCAACATCATTTATTTTGTGAATATTTCTGCACGAACAAAATGATATAATTTTGATTTCTTATTCAGAAGATGCGCCTTGAAAAGCTCTAAAAAACTAGTATAAACGAATCCCGATTCAATTGCTCCAATGACGTTTCTCATACTCAAAATGGTCAATCCAGATGATATTGTTAGTTCCCATCATACTGAAATTTTGTAACATTTTGTTTCGTATATATCTCGACTTAAGTAAATGTTAAAACCTTGAATCTTTTTTTTGAAAGATGCGCCGTCGAAAGGCCTACAAAAGCAGTATAAACAAATTCCTATCGAATTATCCTAAGGACTTTTTCTATACTCAAAATGAATAGCCTACACGACAGCGCTACTTCTTAGCACATTGAAAATATTTGCAAGTCTTTTGTTTTGCATATATCTCGGCTTAGGTAATGATGAAACTTAGAGCTTTTTCTATAGAAGATGTGCCGTCGAAAGCTCTACAAAATCTGTATAAATAAATTCTGTAGCAAAACAAAAAAGTCTTCAAAACATTTTCAATATGCCGAGAAGCAGCGCTGTCATGTAGGCTATTCATTTTGAGTGTAGAAAAAGTCCTTAGGATAATTCGATAGGAATTTGTTTATACTGGTTTTGTAGACCTTTCGACGGCGCATCTTTCAAAAAAAAGATTCAAGGTTTTAACATTTACTTAAGCCGAAATATATGCTAAATAAAAAGATCTTAGAAACATTTTCGAGATGGTGGGAAGTAGCACTGTTGTGTAGGTTGTTCATTTTGAGCATGGAAAAAGTCATTGGAGCAATTGAATCGGGATTCGTTTATACTAGTTTTGTAGAGCTTTTCAAGGCGCATCTTCTGAATAAGAAATCAAAATTATATCATTTTGTTCGTGCAGAAATATTCACAAAATAAATGATGTTGCAATCATTCTGGGACACCCGGTATAGCTGCTTCAAGAGATGATACATCTCTGCAAACAACGAAAAATACGTGGCAACTGTTGTTCAAATATGCCAAATATTCAAAAAACTCATTCCGAGAAGTAATTTATTCTCTAGTTACTGATGCAATTATAGAATCTTACTTTTCTCTCGATAATCACTTGGTAGGTTATATAAATGTTGCAACGAATAGATTGCGACTAATTAATTGCGACAAATACGTTGCGACGAATTGATCGCGACGAATAGATATGCGACGAATTGATGGTGCGACGAATAGATTGTGACGAATTGTTTGCGACGAATAGACATGCGACGAATTGATCTAGTACCGTTGGAGAGATATTCAACAAATAGTAGATGAAAATTTTATAAAGTCTCATATTATGATTAGGAAAGTAATTCCTTGTGATATCATCATGAGATTTATTTGAAAAGAAGTTATACAGAAGAGTTGAATGAAGTCTCTTTTTTTTCTTGAAAATAAAATCATGTTTCTTAAACATTTTGATCTAGATATGTCATTGAATAAAGAATAAAATAACTTATTCAGATGAATATGTGATATTTAATCAATATCCGAAGAGGAAACAACAAAATATTTTATAATGTTACTTTTCGTTTTATCTTTGTTGTCCGATTTGGTTGGACTAAAACTCAAAGAAAAAAAATTATATCACAATCTTAAGTAGTCTGATTTATTCTAATGTTAATCATAAAAATGCACTGTCACAGTATATTTGATTTTATCACTCGGTTTGTTGACCTCGTACGAAATGGATTTTTTTTAGTTCTCTCACCGTAGATCTGTATTGATGCATATATGTAAGATCGAAAAAATTAATCTATTTATGCATATTAGTATAATATGAAAAAAATCATCGGTTGACGTATTGCAAGAAAATAAACCAAAGAGGTACATTTTTTTCTGTTTCAAACAAGGAAAAACGATCATTTTACACCTCACATAGTGTGTTTGTCCAAACAACACTGTCATTTAACCATGTGTAATAAATATTGATTAATCAAATTTTTTTATCTCATTTATATCGCAAATTAAATATTTTGAGAAAGTGTATTTTTATGACGGAATTATAAATAATTGCTTACCTGTTAATGGGTTTGGATATTGATGAATGATTGGCAGAGGTAGTTCCGAGAAGTTTTTAGCGCCCTTGAAAAAGACGTTATCGTATACTTTTAAATTGCCTATCAAGGAATGAATGAAACAGATACACTTACTCCTGGTACAGTCTCAATACTAGGTAATGGTGGTTGCTTCGGTTCATTATCATTGACATATTTCGAGGCCATTTAATGAAAATACAGAGAGATCAAGTTAAGGTTGATATGAATTCTTGAATAAGAAAAAAAAACCAAAACTTTATAACAATATCTTTTAAAAGAATCGACTCTTTTCTTAACATAATCAAAGATATAACTATTTGAAAATATTGCTTGAGATTGAACTATTTTTAACAACATAGGTAAAGTTTGTTTTTACTTCTCTTAAATTTCTCAGAGTTCCAAATGAAACGATTATGTCCTCATTTATTGACTGATGAGAACGAGATGAAGGCAAACTCTATAACTTTTCGTAGGAGAAAAGTATTTTCTTAACAAATATATATTTCATTTTTTGAACGTCTACATAGTTGAATAAAATCTACTAGAAAATAAAACAAAGTTGATTGGCTCAAATGGAAAGTTAAACAAAAAATATTTTCATCTTAGATAATAGACTGTAAGATGCAAAGGAAACAAATATCTTTGCTTGTAAGATCGAGTCTTATCTATTCAATGTTCGAGTTTTTTTTAGCTGGGGTGTGGATGTGGGTGTGGGTGTAGGTGGGTGTGGGTGTGGGTGGGTGTGGGTATGGGTGTGAGTATGGCGGTAGGTGAACAAGGGATAACCACACCCACACACCCGCACCCACACCCCCACCCTCACACCCACACACCCGCACCCACACCCCCACACCCACACCCTCACACCCACACACCCGC
The DNA here is from genome assembly GCA_905250125.1 of Rotaria sordida. Classification (NCBI taxonomy): domain Eukaryota; kingdom Metazoa; phylum Rotifera; class Eurotatoria; order Philodinida; family Philodinidae; genus Rotaria; species Rotaria sordida. The sequence continues at coordinate 29,001 of CAJNOL010002509.1, read as the reverse complement.
ACCCACACCCCCACACCCACACACCCGCACCCACACACCCGCACCCACACCCTCACACCCACACCCCACCCACACCCACCCACACCCACCCACACCCACCCACACCCACACCCACACCCACACCCACACCCACACCCACCCACACCCATATCTAGAATTGATGAATAAACTAGCGACGTTTAATGAAAAGATTGAAATGACGAGTGTTTTAGAAATAAAGAAACATATATCAAAGTTAAAACCAAAAAAAATCATCTAGCTTCGATGCAATATTCAACTTTATGATCAAACGAATTCCACCGAGTTATATTAGTTATTTAGTCAATTACTTTCATACTTGGTTAAGTGAATATAGATATCCAGATGTTTGGAATTTAGCTAAAATAATTACATTGAATAAATTAAAAGCAGGAGTACCTCGTTGTGATCAGACACGGTCAATTTCACTTTTAGCAACACATTTAAAACTATTTGAAAAAATTATACTAGAGAGAGTGAGACACTGAGCAGAAACAAATAATATAGTTCCAGTTGAACAGTGAGGCTTTCGTACAGGTTGTTTACTTCCTACTAGAGTCCTATATATATATGAAGAGGTAAAAAATAATATGACGGCGAATATTCCAACATTAGCAGCATATGTTGATTATCAAAAAGCATATGATAAAGTACAGCATAAAGATCTTGTTCTTAAGTTCAATAGATTTGGTATACTTTTAGGACTATTGAAATTAATTATCTCATGATTAAAGGATCGTCGTGCGTATGTTATATTTGGAGAGAGTAAATCCAAGGTATTTTGCACACATATTGGTTTGTCTCAAGGCAGTAGTTTTGAGCCCATATTTGTTTATTGTCTATCATTGTGATCTTGTTGCATGTGTCAGTGCTCATTCTAGCCATATATTTGCTAATGATCTCAATGTACTTATATCTTCACCAATATGTCGGGGAGTTATGCCGATGATTAACTTTTTAGAAGAAGAAGGAATAAAAATATGTAACAAAATAGCGGATTATTCTAAGAAATGGAAACAACCAGTTAATCTATCTAAAACAGTTGTGCAAGTTTTCCATTCGCAAGTACAAAATCCAATAGTCAATGTCTATATGGAGGGTCAAAAACTGGAAACAGTTAAAGAATTTAAATATTTAGGTTTTATTTGGATAAATAGGATGTCGTTAAAACCAACAGTTGATAAAACTCTCGAAAATATTCAAAAAACGTTTAGTAGATTAAGATGAATGAAAGGTGGCAAACACCTATCAAAAGATGTCTTGCGAAGATGTTTTTTTTTGCCTACAGTTTTCCATATTTTGCCTGGATATTCCCCCTATATCCATTCTTACCTAAAACACAAAAAGAATTACTTCTAAGAAAATTTAGAAACCGATTAAGACTGGTTCATTAGTGTCCCTTTGCTAGAGCAACAGACCTTCTTCAAATAGCGAATGAAAAGCGCCTAGAAGAATATGTCAAAAGATACATAAAGAAAAGATTAGAACGAATGAACAAATCAGATTTAAGTCGCTCCCTTTTCTACAATGATATTTTTTACTGGGATGCATTTTGTAAGAGTAAAAATGATCAGCTAGACCATTTTTTTCCAATGAAACGAGTCAGACCCATGCGTGAAAGGCATCAATGCCTGCTTCTTCAATGGCTTGAATTTTTGTCTATGTAATATCTGCCATGTTATTGTTAGTTAATGTTCTTTCTCTTTCTTCTTCTTTTCTATTACTTTTTTTCTCCCTTCCCTCTTTTTTATCACATGTTATACACAAATATGGTATCGTATAAATGTGGTGTGCTTTTTTCTGTATGTTTATATTGCTCATAATTGTATTAATCAAACTGCTGTGAACGCTTACGGTATTCCTTGTAGGCACTCCCGAGTGTTACAATAAAGAGAGCGAAATCAAAGAAAAAATAGGTATGTTAAAAATTATTCAAAAAAAAAATTAAATAGTTATTATGACGAATTCATTGGTCATACATTCACAGCTGTGAGCACTCACATTCTGTATTGTCATTATCTCCTTTGTGTTCTTCTTTTTCTCTCTCTCTTTTGCGTGCACATATAAACACGTCTTTGTTCGAGTATTATCGATCAGCCACTCTTAGCTCATTCTTTAATTGCTCTTTTCACTCTCCCCTACTCTTTAATGTTGTGTTTCTTCCATCAATATATGAAAGAATAAACTACAAACAACCCTTATAAATATTCAGTATTATAGAGCGAAATTTGATTCTTCTTTTAAGATATTATTTAATTTAATGCAATTAAATCTTTTACAAAAAAAAATATACTAATGCCAGATTTTTGTAAAGTACTAACGACCATTTTTTGAATAACTTTTCAACGGTTCAAGCTATAGAGGTCGAGTTTTTCACCGTTAGAAAGAGCAAGGCGGGGGACGTCGATCTGTACAAAATTCATTAGGTTCAAGCCTCTTTTCTATAACTGTTTGCAGTTAGATATCTTCTTTTTTGTCTATTTTCACGAGTTTTCGTGACAAGTTAACATCAAATTAGACCAAAATGAAGCCCAAATCTCCCTGTATTTGTGCTAAAATTTTCATATTTTAACATCAAAGCGTAAGGAAAAAAACGAGAAGAAAACGCAAAGATTTGAAAATTTTAGCACAAATACAGGGAGATTTGGACTATATTTTAGTCTAATTTGATATTAACTTGTCACGAAAATTCATGAAAATAGACAACAAAAAAGATATCTGACTGCAAACAGCTATAGAAAAGAGGCTTGAAGTTAATCAATTTTATACAGATCGACGTCCCCCCACTCCCCCCTTGCTATTTCTAACGGTGAAATCCCGACCGCTATAGCTTGAACCGTTGAAAAGTTATTCAAAAATAGTCGTTAGTACTTTTAAAAAATCCGGCATTAGATAATATAATATTTTGTATTAGAACTCTCTCAGTGTACTCTCAATGCTACTTTCATGTCAATTGAAAAGTGATCCAGAGAAAGCTAAGATTCTGAATTTCTACGTCCTTTAACGTGCTCTTTCATCATTGAATTTCATTAGAGAAATTATACGATGAATCATCCATATCTAGTGGCTAGTAGTCGAATTATTTTATTCGATAAAACAAAGGCTGGTGTCACGATGCCCTGAATTCTTCTTTTTTCTCCTCTCTTTTTCTTTCATATGAACCAATAAAATAATCCTATGTATGTGTTCGTCAGTATGTTATTCAATCAATTATATATGAAACATTTCATCCTTGATGATAACTACCGATGCTTCTACACGACATGCACATGTCGTGTAGAAGCACCCGTATATCTTTGTTTTTCAGAAATGACCGAAAAAGGCTCATGTACTGATATAACATGTGATGACGAAATTAAAGAATTATATCATTGTCATTGTTGTTTACGTCTTGTTTGTTTAACTCATTTGATTAGACATGTTGAAATAACAAAACAAAACAAACAACGATTAGATAGTCTTCGTAATGAATTAAATACAGTTATAAATACACTTAAATTAATTGTTGAAGAAAAACTAATTACTATTAAACGTGAACAAAACTTGATTGAACAAGCAAATAAATTTCTTGATGCACCCAATAGTTCAATTGATGAACTACAAAATATTTTCGAACAAATTAATCAAACAATAGTATCAAATCGTTCAGGTAAAAACTAAATTAGATAATCGCTGTTTTTTTTTGTTTATTGCTTTTCTTTTGTTTTTGTTATAGAAGAAATGATATTGAAAGTCGAACCTTCATTATCAGAAACTAAATATTGTTCTTGTGTTTACAAATGTAATATGGAACACATGAATTCAAATGGTAAAATAATATTTTTCTCTTAGTGAATTTAAATTGAATTGTAATAGATTAATCACCACTGAGAAATACTTCTTCATAAGTAAAATATTTTTTGTTTTGTCCATTCCATATTTGTTTCGATCGAACTATAGATACCGATACCTAACGAGGGATCTAGTTGAACTGAATCGTCATTTGAACTCATATTGACATCAAAAAAAAAATTTCTTAGTAAAAGTAGAAAATCTTAAAAGTGTTGTAGTTAATGAGCCCAGTTATAACTTTTATCGAATTTTCGACCTGCAAGTGTCCATAGACATGAAAATCTGATAAGTCTTGAAATAGTCTGAAAGTTTCAGTTCAAACAAAAACTTTCATTTATCGAGATATTGCATTTCTAAGTAAATATGATTTTGACCATATTTCTATGGCCAATGCCTATTTATTGCAAATTTAATATCTTGATGAATGAACTTTTTCTTTTCGGAATTCCGTTACTTTATTTTTGAAGAAATACTGAAAGATGGATTGAAAATTCACTGAATCGGCTCATGGACGCAATTCCTTTCAAGCCTTTTCTACTCTTAGCGGGTTTTTGTCGTTGGCCTAATGTAAGTTCAATTGGTGGAGATCAATTCATGTAGTTCCCTCGTAAGATCAAAAACAGAAAGTCTTCAAAATATATGTTTTTTGTATGTTTTAAATGTAGCAGAAGAATTGGAAATCTCCAAAGGTAAGTTAAATTTTCTTTAACTTTAAAAAGAAAAACAAGCATGATTGATTTAAGATAATAGATGTTCAACGTATATCAATCATGATTTTATGGATACGAATTCATCTGAGTAAGTTTCTTTTTCTTTTTTATTAGAAAAGATCCGAAACCGATTTCATATTTTTCTTTCTTTTAGTGAAACAACAAAATCTGTTAAGGTAAAAATAATTAGATTCATGGAAGAGTTGATAAAGTCAGTTTTTGAATTGAAATATATCACGTATTAGCTTGCCCTATCTAATTATTCATTAGACATAGCAGTATAACTTAGAACTCGACATCTCTTGCTCTAATTTGTTCAAAAGTGAATCGAATAGATTCATATTTGTTGTTATCGAACATTGTTCAAAAGAAACAATAATAAACGTATTCTTAATAGCGTCACTATATAAATATGAAATCAAGTCTCGAAAAGATCGGAGTCGACGGATCGAATTTCGGTGTGGTTCAACAGTTTTTCTTCTGTGTAATCACAGAAAAAAGAGATTTTCTGCATATTGTGGTAGTTGTATTCGTTTCTCTTTGCAGCTTTGTGCTCGGGATAAACGTGTATATATTCTATTACATGGTATCTATTCAGATTTGTGTCTAAAGATAGTTCGAAATACTAAGCTTGTTGGCATTTGAAGAGGTCTAATTCAAAAATTTTCTGTTTGCTTAAATTAGGAATCATGAAATTGATGTTTCTCGGCTACAGAAACTGGCGTCTATTCCCCACAGTGTTTTTTCGTTTGCCTATTTTTTGATTGAGGATCATATGAAGATATGAAATCAGTGAACCAGATCTTGAACATTTTTGATATTAGTGAGAAACTTAATACTTTAGAAAAGAGCCATTTTCATAGGAAATATCATAAAAATGGGTAATATTTCGAGACTTTGACTATAGAAAGTCGATTTGTATGAAAAATAAGCGCGATATTCGGAATCAACATGCAAAAATGTATCAGAAACTATTTTTCATCATAAAATTTTTCCATCGAAATTTTACCTCTACTTCCCCTCAACCACCTATTCCTAAAACTTTAACCTCTATCCCTACGGGTCAAAATTTCGATGGAAAAATTTCACGACGAAAAATAGTTTCTGATACATTTTTGCATATTGATTCCGAATATCACGCTTATTTTTCATACAAATCGATTTTCAATAGTCAAAGTCTCGAAATATTACCCATTTTTATGATATTTCCTATGAAAATGGCTCTTTTCTAAAGTATTAAGTTTCTCACTAATATCAAAAATGTTCAAGATCTGGTTCACTGATTTCATATCTTCATATGATCCTCAATCAAAAAATAGGCAAACGAAAAAAAAACTGTGTGTAGAGGGAGTACAGTATAGCTCATAGAAAAAGCGCCGCTTCCTTTTGTTCTAAATCTAGTGACAAGAAATGGTCTAATTAGAAAAATACCAGCAGTGTATAAAATAAAAACGGTACGTTCAATACAGATTATGTAGAAAAGCAAACTTCTGAATTAATGAAATTCTAAAAGAACAGTTTACTGTTCGTATTTACCTTTATCGAATGTGTAAAACATTCGTATCTCACAGATTTGCTCTTCAAGGTAATTAAGCAGAATACGAATTTTCTATTTAAATATTGTCGTCTCGTAGCGAAGTTCTATTTTTAATGCAAAACACCTCGTTTTCAATCAAATACTATATGAATTCAGTTTCCATGAATATTATACTTCATCCTTCATGATATTGTTATGCTTCTCTGTATTCAAGTCAACATCATAAGATAACTATTATAAACTCAGTTTGTTGTCCTTTGTATACGTCTAAATTAATTTTATTTTCTATGAAATGAATCCTGCATGGTATTTAAACATTCATTATGTTTTTTTTTTCAGGATCAACATGTAAATGAAGAACAAAAGAAACTTGAACGAACATTATGGAGAAAGATTTTTGACGAGTGTCCATTAACATTTGATGGAGCATATGGTCTTACTCAAGCAAATCATTCTATTGAATTCTGTGATTATGAAAAAAATTATCGAATCGGATTATATCAACATTTCATTAATAAGCATAAATTAAAAGAAGTTTATGCTCAACGTTTGATACGAGCTGTTGCCGATAATCAAGATCCTAGGATAACAAAATTATTTAATGAAAGTGAAGATGTAATTGATCATTTTTATAAAGTTTTATGTCCTTTTTTTAAAGGACGAATTAATTCACCAGAATACCGTCAAAAAAATATAGCAAATATACCATGTTCACGTCGTATAATTCTATTTAATGCATTAAATCATCATTTACGATTTCATCATAAGATTTCTAAGACGTTGGCAAAAAAATTAGTTGATCATTTCAAAGAAATTCGAGCAAAAAATGATATTGCTTCGACTCCAATAATTCCATCAACATGATCAGAAGAACAGAAAGTCTTAAAATTGTTTTCATTGATGGTTGTCTTATTTTGTTTTCGGTTTTTAAAAATAAAGTATTCAATAATTTGTAATAGATGTTTGAATAATTCTTTGTTATTAATGTTTGATTAGATTTTTCTGGTTCAAGATAATGAGTCGATAAGAAAAAAAAGTAACGAGAAAATATATGCAATTTGTTGGAGACTGCTTGTTCTCATGCTATGGCTACGAGTAGGTCTCAATGAGACTAAGTTAAACTTTTAAAGGATTATATTCCATGACCTACTGATAAACAATCATGACTATTTTAATGAAATTGTTCCTAAGAGAAACATATTTCCGAAAAATTCAAAATCAATAGTTTCGATCTGAATTTTTGCCTATAAGCAAGTCTGATAGACCTGAAATTTTCCAAGAAAAAGAACAAGTCTTTCTTAATGAATTGGATTTCTAAGTCGATTCGATTGGGTGTGGGTATGGGTGGGTATCAAATGTGGATGTGGGTGCGAGGTATGATGTCTTCTTCACCCACACCCACACCCTCATAGTCTGCCATGGGCAGGCCAACGATAAGTACGCTTGTTTGAACCTCTACAATGAAGATGACCTTTTCATTCATCAATAAAAATTGGGCCAGTCAATTGATTGCAGAAACAACAAAATATTACTACTATTACTGTCGTATTTTTCGTATAACCCTCAAGTTCAACAAAGAGGAAAGCTATTAGCGCAATCTCTGTGACATTAAAATGTGAAACACGATCTAGATATTGTTTCCTATGCCTAGAAAACTGATCCTGTTTTTATGTATATTCGGGCGTATTCCCTCATCATTGTTTACTATAGGGTATTGAACTTCAACAAACGAATACTTCATATTAATTCGAATGATAATATGCTAGTTAAAGATGATCTTCGATAGCTTCCTGAAGCTGTCTATAATGGATAACTCATTAATTAGGCAGGGATTAGTTAATTAATTCACATGTCTGTCGAGGTTCGTGGAGAGAAGGGTGCCATTTTCTGCTCCTATACACTTCAACACTTCTTTCAGATCATGTTTCACAAAATGTATAGCCGATTCTATTTTTCTTTCATTTCGTTCTCTTGCTGCAACCAATTGATTTGTATGATTTTGCTGGAGAATACATCCTATTCCGCGAAGATGCACATTGCGGAATCGATTCCGCCCCCGGAATCAGTTCCATCCGGTTCCGGAATTCTAAATCGTCCAACTAACCCGCCTTATTCGAAAACGATCGAGTTCCTTCGAATTCCTGAATTGCATCCGATTCCCGAATTGGATGCCATTTCGAAAGGGAATTCCGGGAATCAGATGGAATCGGAATCAGACGGAATTACTACTGATTCGGGGTGTGGGTGTGGGTGGGTGTGGGTGGGTGTGGGGTGTGGGGTGTGTGTGTGGGTGGGTGTGGGTGTGGGGTGTGGGGTGTGGGTGGGCGAGTGTGGGTGTGCGCGTGATTAAATCGATTCCACACCCACACCCACTCACCCACACACGCCACCCACAACCACCCACACCCCACACCCACACCCCACCCACACCCACACCCACATCCACCCACACCCACACACACCCACACCCATACCCACCCACACCCACACCCATACCCACACCCCACACCCACACCCACCCACACCCCCCACACCCACACCCCACACCCACCCACACACACCCACACCCACACCACACCCACACCCACACCCACACCCACCCACACCCACACCCACACTTGATATGTTTTCTCCTGTAAAAAGACTTGGACCAAAACTTGTTATGATTGGTGAAATGGTAAATAAAATATATTTAATTCAATTTTATTATTTCTATATTTATAAAAAAAAAAGGTTTATGATTTAAAATTTTACATGTTAATGTTAACTATATTCATATTAACATATGGTGTACCTACATATAGTTTACTCTATGGTGTTCAAAAATTTTCTTGGCATACTCCACGTGCTATTTTAAATTTAGCTTATTGGCAAATATTTGGTGAATTAGAAGTTCTAGACGATATTGAAAGTGACTCACACATTAGACTTTCTATTCAAAATTTGATCTTAACTTTTTTGTTTTTCAGAAAACTATGAAATAACTGGTTATGTTGTATTTATATTATTAATTGCTTATATGACAGTAGCAAGTGTTCTTTTAATTAATCTTCTTATCGCTATGTTTAGGTATTACTTTTATCTTTATTTCATATTTTGAAATATTATATTATTTATTTTTTTTTAAAGTAATACATTTGATCGTTTACAATTAGATACAGATTGTATATGGAAATTTCAACATTATTCATATGTATGTTATCATTTAACTCTTCCATCACTTCCTCCACCATTAATTATATTTTCACATATTTATCGTGTAATAATCTATATTTTTTCACATAAATTTAAAATCGAATGGTTTTATCAAAAATATATTCAACATACGAATCGATCGAAATTTAGTAAATTTTAATAAAAATAAAAATGTTTTAATTGACTTTTGTTTTTTTGTAGAAATAATTGCTGATGAAATGTTAACGAAAACAATTGAATCTATTGAAGATGCTTGAGGAAATGAAGTTTATTTTTTTTCATTAAAAACTGATCGAAAAGAAATTAATCAATCAACTGATTTAAATGAAGAACGAGTGTATGTATTGATTTATTTAATAAAAAAAAAAAAGAAAAGAAAATTTTCTTTAGACATTCTCCGCAAGAAATTCTTATAAATAAAATTAAAACACTTGAAAATCAAGTTCAAATAATACAAAATCAAGTAGAATCTATTTCAGATCATATAAGTCATTATTTTCTGTTGTTTTTCTAGCAAAGTAATATGTTTGAATATTTGAAATATTTAATGAATGGAATCAAAAAAATTGGTGGTGATGATATTGAAATGCCCAAAGTATTACATCAAAATTCTGAATTACTTTGTATGTTATGTATATTTATCCTCGCATTAGACAAAAAAAGAAAAATTATAGATCACTAGTTTCATTTTAATTCAAAAATCATTAGAGTATAACACTACGATGAATTTCTATAGAAGAATAGGAATATTCAAACTTTGTCTTACAAGTGACATCGATTCGAATTGAAAGCATATTGAAATCAAGAATTCTAGCCACTTGTGTCTTGTTGAAGTCTATTTTAGTTAAAAGCTCCAATTTGTACTACTCGCGAGAAGAATGTTCATTAAATGAACTCATCGAATCGATCTATTTCGGACAGTAGTTTCCATTTTGAAGCTGTTCATATTATTCGTAGAGACTACATATCAATTACTATTTATGATTCTTTAATAAAGATAAATATTCGACTGACGTTCCATAGAAATAGGAAAATAAGTTGATATAATTTTGTTTCTCACTAGTTTTTCTATAATATTTTAGAGATTCATATTAAATGATAATAGAATTAAGAATTATTCAAGCAAACAAAACAAAATTTTTTTTTATAATAAAATAATAAAAAATAAATGTTTAAAATAAAATTTCATTACTGAATATTTTCTATACATAATGCCAATCAAATAGCAATAGAATTTTGATCATATTCAAAATTTTATATTTAAATTTTGTGAATAATAATAAATTTAAAAAATATTCTTGTTTTTATAAAATATGTAAAAGATCTGTTTTATTTGAAAACTAGTACAAGATTGAAATATACCAATCAAAACCTATTTGAATGATTTGTTTTGGTCCAAGAATAAATCTCCACCATCGATAAGGTTGCATCACTAAATGAGCAAGACAATGATTTCGTGCTTCAGCATAGTTTGAACTAACGAAATTATTTACTATGATAGTACCAGAAGGTGTCAATGGAGTACTAAACCTTTGAGATATGAGGGTGTGGGTGTGGGTTCCACACCCACACCCTGTTATCATCTGATCTTTCGGTACAGATTCTGTCTCGAAATACCAATAACTGATGTATGCAAAAACTACCGAAACTTCTTTATGAAATTCTCTCAAGATACTATTAAGATCTAGTATATTCTCTATTCACTACTTTATGGGAACTCCAAACCAAACTTTTATCATTAGACCATAGACGAGACACATCTGTCTTCAAAAACACTATTTTGATGCTTCGATCTTTTCAATTTTCACATATTTAGCAGAAGAGATGATTTTCAGAAATTTACTTTAATCGATTGTACTTTCACAATCGATCCAATAGGTCAAAGGATTGAAATCAGACCAAAATTGTGTCATTTTCATCATTTTCTAATGGAGTAATGATCGACTTTAATCTGATTCTTCCTTAGAATTTTTTTATATGGGAACTAGAAGTGAACATAGGACAAGATCTTCTGTCCTGTATATGACTAATTCGTATTTTTAGGTTTCACTTCTTTTGTTAAAAGATGACACTATAAAATAGTTACCAAGTCAATATATCGTCAATAAGAATACATTTTCGTCTTTTTGAAAAGATTTTAATGAGTTTTTCGTTATGATCCATAAAAGGTAATTCTGATTCTAATCGACAAAATTTCTTCGAAATATTCTAATTGATGATTTGTATAATATCATATTTATTAATTCAATGGATGAGATATAACATCTAACTATTCATTTCATTTCAGAAAATTCTATTAGTCTATTTCTATAGATGATGTGGACTGACGACGAAGATTCCGATGAAGATCAACAACAGAATACATATCGAAACAATGATCAAATAACAGAAGGATATTCAAATAAAGGAAAAAAAAAGACAAATATCAGTGTCGTCGAAGATGTTCAAAACGTTCTTGTTGTTGTTTTAAATTGGGTAGTGGATGTAGCACATCTTGTCAAAATATGTTTAATTATCTGAATTATTTTTTTGGTGAAGATGGTGCATATAATGCAAATTCTTGTTTTACAAAATGGCTTATCAAACATGCTAAAAGTGATTGATCGGGAGAAATTACATCAATCTATCATGTAATCTCCAAGTTATCAAAAAGTACGTAAGGATGAAGAATTTGTTGATTGGATGAAACAATGGTGCAAAATTAGTGAATACGAAGAAATGGAGCATATTCAAAAAATTTTTCGAATGTTTCTATTAGATGATACATCAAATTATTATTATTTATTTTGTTATAATGATGTACGTCGAAAAGATCCTCATGGGTTTTGTAATAAATGTCAAAAATCGTTGTATTATAGAGAATGATATTTGATACAAATCTGTATAGTAATGATCGTTATTTGGATATAACAATTTTATGAATTTATTTTAGGTACTTATGGTGTTCACTTGTCATGTACAAAATATCGAAGAATAAGTACTTAACATATTGACGTAGTTTTGTTTAGAACATTACAGAAGATTTATTAGATGTGATGTTTTTTGTTTGTAATAATTATATTTCTTATGCTATGTTAATAATTCAATAAATGATTTGTATAATGATGATTATTAAAATGAATGATATTAGATAATCAATACACACTAAATTTAAATGTGTCGTGTTTATATGTCGTGATTTATTGTGTTGTGAGCTCCAGCATAAAAAAGTGTCGTGTCTTGAAAGTGTCGTATATGGATTTGTCGCGTTCTGTCTGTCGACTATTCATTCACCGTTCTATTATGCATACATAGCAATATATAAACAACGCGGTTGAACGCACGAAAGATAAATTTTCAAAATATTCTTCGTTTCTAGATTATTTCTCGATCATTTTTTAATCGCGAAAATGCCAATTTCGATCAATGCTTGAGAGAGGACTACCCTGAAATTGTCTGATGTAAATCGGACCGACTCGAGATCGACCAGATCTGAGAATATCACTCGTCTGAATTATTCAGGATACGGATAAATAAATGAAAATAAATTGAAAAAAAAATCGAAATATGCTTTTCCAAAAGAACTAATGAAAAATGTGTTGGATGTGTCGTGAAAATTGTATCGTGGTCTTGCTGACCAAAATGTGTCGCAACGAGCACCAGGTGTCGTGCTCTAATGTGTCGTGCATTGTGTTGTAAATCACGACACATTCGACACATTTTAACTTAGTGTGTATCATAAATTTTCGTTCGAATGAATTCTCATTTATATAGTTAAAGAAGCAATAGATGTGAGTTGATTACAGAGTCCTTACTTCCAGATCGATAACTATCTGTAAGATACATTAATAATGTTATTAAATACCAATTGTACAGATGAAGGTAGATATAACTGAAAACGGATTACAATAGATGTGAAAGATAGAGAACTCTGTAATTAACTTATATCATTACCCATCACCGATGTTGAAGTAAGCTGGAAACCATGCAGATTTTAAAAAATCTTTAGTACTTCAGCTGAATTTCAATTTAAAAAAAAACGTCTTTAATAAATTTTTATTCAAGAAAAATTATAAATATATCACCATTATACTTCTACCGAACAAAAGAATTCTTTGTTATTTTGAACATTTCAGCTAAGTTCTTCCTTTGATAGTGACACATTCAGGCTTACGGATCAGGAGGAGTGGAAGGTCCAGCTGCAACCAAAATTTCAAACACTTTCTGCAAAACCTCTTAAAATTCTGTGGTAAAAGTTTGCAAAAAACTGTTTTTTAAGGCCCCTCAAAAAATGTCCATTTTCGCTAGAATTTTCTTTTCGATGCTGTCTTTTTTTGCAAAATTTTTGATAAGTCTTGTCATGTACTACTTGAAAAATAGGTCTTTTTTGAAAAAACGAAAAATTTTTTCCATTTTTTTCTCCAAATGGTGGTCACACGACGCATCTTCAGCGAAAGTCAACTACAACACGATATAAAGTCGAAATTTCTTTTTTGTCTTTGTTTGAAAGAGCATGAAAAACACCCAATATATCCAAATAAGAGAAGAATTTTTTGTTAACAAGTTGTCAATTGAAAGTGCTGCGCATGTTAACATCTGTGTATATCTAGAATTCTGAGATTATATTTTACACGAGTTGTCTCTGATTAGTAGTTCATTTTTAAGGATAACGAGTTAGGATTTTCTTTTTTTTCACATAGATATATTTTTTTAACGAAAGACTTATAAAACTTAAAGAGAAAATTTCTTTTCAGTGAGTTCAACTATTTTAGAGAGTTGCTAAAGTCGAAATCGAGTGCAAGATGCTGTTCTTGTTCTTCCATCAATTGCTCCTTCCCTTCCACGCGATTGATACAAGAAATACTGAAGTAGATGGCACACGGTAAGGGGGGGGGCGGGTTTCGTCCTCTTCTTGTTGCATCAACCATGTATTTAAGAAAAAAACATCATTTTGGTCAATGTAGAAAGCAAATTGGCTCAAAAGTATGAATATAATTGTAGATAAAAAGTTTTTTTTCTATCCGAATCTCAGGAAAAATCACCTAGTTGAATGAAGAGAAATCCAAAAATAAAAGAGACAGACATGGACTTTTGCTCAAATTTATAGAAATGAATATTCATTAATGAATTGTTATTCTAGTTTTGTATATATCATAGTGATTCCGATCTTCAACTTGAACATATTAATGTTTATTACAATGAAACAACGAGTAAAAATATTTTATTAAAATAAAAGATATATTTAAAACACGTATTTTACTCTTAGAAATGGAATATATTCCTTGTGTTGTTCTTATCAATCTTGAACGAAAGACTATAGATTCAGTTCGTAGTGATCCGTTTGATCAACTATTTCGATCAAATAATTTCATTTATAGTAAATTAGAAAAAAAAACAATTATTTTTACTCGAATAATTTTTAAGAATTTTTGAAAAATTCGTAAAGAAACTCAATTATGTGGTTGCCTTCAAGGTTTTCAAATGTGTCATTCACTTGACAATAGAATTGAATCAGGTATGAGAATTTTACTCATATAAAACTTCGTACAGAATTTCCTGATTGTAAGTTTCACATAAACATTTTTATTATTTATTGTTAGGTATAATGATGAGATTCAATGTAATTCCATCATCAAAAGTCTCGGAAATTGTTGTTGAACCAACTATTTTTCATGATCGAATATCAATGAAAGAAGTTGATCAACACATGTTAAATATTTAAAATAAAAATTCATCCTATTTTGTTGATTGAATTTCAAATAATATAACAACAACTGTTTGTCATATTTCACCTTGTTGATTTAAAATATCAGCTATTTTTATTGGTATAAAAATTAAATTCTATAACATATGAAAATTATTTCGATATATTTATAGGAAATAATACAGCAATTCAAGATTCATTTAAACGTATTTCGAAACAATTAGCTTTTGTGCATCCGTATATTCGTGAAGGAATGGATGAAATAATTTGTTCAATTTGATAAAGAATATTTTATGTTGGATTTTGTATTATAGAAATTTATTGAAGCTGAATTCAATATGTTTGGCACAGTTCGTAAATATCAACAATATCAAAATTCAACAATTGAAAGTTAGATTTGAGTTTTCTAATTAATACCAACATTTTATTTATAGAACAATTCGAAGAAGAATTTCATTAAACTATAACAGTGAAAAAATATTAATTTTACTACAACTTACTCATTAAACAAGATCCTTTTTATTCTTAATTAAAAAATAAATTTTTTCAGCAAAAAATTCTGTTTTTTTTTTGTATGAAATATAATGATTACGTTTCATCATAAAATTTGAATTGTAGCACTAGAATTGATTCTACAAGTACTTTTAAGGGCATGTCTGTGATCGCCTTCATCAAAACAAGTCAAGTAGTTTTTTCAACATCAAGCTGAAATAATTCATCTGAATAGCAGAAGATAAAAGTGAACATATGATTGAAGGAATCATCATTGCAATAAGAATCAGAAAAATAATTGCGGTAATAACAAGTTCCATTTTGTTCTAGTCTCAATTTGTAAATAATAAAAATATTTTACCACAGCTGATCTTTATCATTTTCTTTAATCTTTAAGCTTCGATAGAATTCAAATAGATGATTATTAAACTAATCCATTGACTCTGGACTATCAATACAATTCAAATTGAAATTAATTTTATCACTTTTTCACATTTAGACTGTGTTTTATTTTATCATGCACATATTTGCTACCACTCTCTATGATGATTACTCATTTCTTTTTTTTAGCTTTTGTCTTTCTTTTTTACATCATCGTATTCGACAAACGTCTTTTTCACTTCATGGTGACGTATGTATATTAGAGATGACGTTCATATATATTTAAATACGATTGACAGATCGTTAAATAATAAATATTTTTCAATACAGTTCTAGTGTCTACCATTGATATTACATGGGAAACAGAAACAGCAACAAAAACGAATCATCTCGTAAGTAATAAATCTTTTTTAAATAAATATATGAAAATGAAATTATTTAGCTTATGCTGAAGTTGAAATAGCTGAAAGAAATGCGAGCAACAACTGTTCTGATTCAAGAGGAAAGCGAATGGCGCGCGGAACATTCATGGCAATCAATCCAGCAGGAGCAATCCGATCGTCTAAGAATTCCAATCAGAGCAACACAAGCCGTTCAACGATTGACGATACATGTTAATACAATAATGACTTATTCATTGTACATATAAATATTTATTTTTATACATTGTAAAACATACAAAAAACTATGAAACAGATTTCTTTTTTGAGTCTCAATATTTGAAACAATGTTATGAATTAAAGAATGTTCTTTGGTATCAACTTAAAAGTTGATAGATTCTTTTGTGATTTCAATTGATTGTTATTTATTTTCATTATTCAAATATGGATAGATACGAATAAAAAAGTGTAAATAACTAATTATTCGAATACATCCACAAAAGAAACTAATCGATTTCCAAAAATTTTCTGTATGATAACGATAGATCCAATTGAGAATATAAAATGCTCATTAAGATCCTGACATAATCAAATAATATGTCATTGCTTTGTCAATAGTTTCTTGTTTATAGATTAAACTCAATTAAGGAGACTTCCCCCCCCCCCCTTTCCGGGGCTTCTCGAGAACGGCTCATCCGAAAGCTTCTTTCTAGGAGATATTGGATTTGCAATGGCTAAAAAATCGATTCCCAAATCGCCTCCGTTTCTCAGACACAGTAAACCCGATTGAGCTGAAATTTTTTCTACAAATAGTAGAGACACTTTAGAGTGCCTACTTTTTTTGGTTTCTTTCTATCTCGTACTGTTCGAATAAAAAAGCCAAAATACAAAGAGCACCCTAAAAAACCGATATTTTTTTGAATAGTGCTTGTCTTGTAAGATCTGCCAAAACTCAACGATACAATATTTTTCAAAACAAAAAAAAAAAAGTAGGTCCACTAAACTGTTTCTACTATCTGTAGAAAAAATTTCAGCTCGATCGGATTTACTGTGTCTGAGAAACGGGGACGATTCTGTAGATTTTTGCTGAAAAACCTAGTTTCTAGAAAACCGCGACATTAAATAATTGAAAATTGCCAAAAGAATTTCTTATCCATTTCTATATGATTATCGAGAAAATTGGTAATCCAACTTAGACTATGAGTATAGATTGAAAAAGTATCATGAGATTTATCAGGATTCTTTCGAAATAAATCATAAATAAGAATGACAATAAAATAATTATTTGATAAAAGATAATAAATTTTAAAGATTGTATTATAGATTGAGAGAATTTGAGATGAATAAACATAGAAAGAAAACAGATCCAAATAACGACATGAAAATATCACTGCATAGAGTATCAATGTAATCAGTGCTGAATAATACTTTATAATAACAAAACACTGCAAGTCATTTTTGTCGTTCTGTGTGATATGATGTTATGCGAAAGAAAGTGAATCTTTTTTCGCATGGAGAAACGACAAAATTCCTCGCAGTGACACGATAAATGAGTATGTCATTGCTATTTCTACCATCTCTAGTTAATCGTTCATTCTTCTATTTATTAAAAAGTTCTCGATTATATACAAAAAGAAAAAGATAAAATACATTTTAAGCAACTAAATTTTCACCACCATAAATATAAATCACGATCAAAATATTTAATACAATAATCATTAACTAAGTTTTCCGATTTAATTAATATATTTATTTCTTTCAAACATCTTCTTGGTACTTGTGACATACATAAAAATGTTAAAGGACCTGTTTGAATATTATTATTTGATAATATAAATCGAGCAATTTCATTAGTTTCTTTTTTCTTCATACCAATTTTCATAGATTCTAATTTTGGAAATAATTTCATAATTAATTGAATTCTTTCTAATGAACAATCATCATGAAGATCTAAGTTTTTTATTTTATTTGTCTTTGATATATATTGAAATATTTGACTTTGTTCAATAATATTTGTTTTGATTTTTTTAAAAAAAATTAAATAAAATTTTAATGTATGTAAATTAGGTGTAAATCGTATTAAATTGATTATTTGTTCCAATGGAAAACTGAATGATTCGATAACTATTTTTGTGAGATTTTTTACAGGGATAATACGATTGAGAATTATTGGAAATAAATCATCAAGTGTTTCAAAATTATTTGTAATGGTTAACTGAGTAGTATTTGGAAAATAATTTCCTTGATTATTTGTTACTCGTTTACTATCAATAAGAACATGTTTAACTGTTTTAAAATTTGTTTTTGGAAGATATGGGCAAGGTTGTCGATCTGATTGCCAATAAAATTTATAATCTTTACTTCTAGAGAAACAAAATATAGAAATAATATTTAGGGCGTTCGAAAAGTTCTGATCACAGTAGTTAAAGAGCTTTGTCAGATAAGGTGACATATTCAGAAATAAATGTTGTAGAGCTTTTTAAGCCGCGTCGAATGGTATCTAGTAAATTTTGTTTTCATAAAACTTTGAAGGAACTAGAATCAGTTTATTGATAGACTACTACCCACCCACACTCACACTCACCTATGCCTACACCTATAAGACGACTGAAGATGCTCTAATTTCCTTCAAAGTCTTATGAAAACAGAATTTATTATATACCATTCGACGTGCCTCAAAAAGTTCTACAACATGGTATATTATTTATTACTTCTGATGATGTCATCTTATCCAATAAAGTCCTTTAAATACCGTGTCCAGAACTTTTCGAACACCTTAAGTATACTTAGGTCTTACCAAAAGTTCTGAGAACATTAAATAAAAATATAAAGATAAGGAGATATTTTTAATTTAATTTTATCAAATATTGAGGATAGTTGTCATGAGTATTAATACCAAGTTTGATCCTTTCCTAAGAATTTGTTAAAAATTTTTAGGTACCTTGGAAACTGCATGAACTAATCATATTCCGTTTATTTGATCAGTTGAACTACGTTCGATAGAATTAGTTAGCCAAAAATGACATAGTACCAGATCCGACGCATATGGTGGATGTAATATTATATTGATGTCTTCGTCTGTTATATAATTAATAATATTAGATGAGTATGAGGGCAATGCTGATCGTCAAGCAATTTTGTACATTTTGAAACTGATGTCTCTGTTTATTTCCATATTTCATTACGAGAATTTTCAATATAATATTTGTGACTTACAGTCTTGTCTATATCTACACTCAGGAGTATTTCATTTAAAGAATATACTAAACAAAGTTTTGTTTAAAATCTGTCTTCATCAACAATAATCTTTGAAGATTCATCTTCAATAAGCCAGCTAGTATCAGATGACCTGACAAGCGAAGATGAGATATGAGAGAAGACAAATCAATAAAACTCTGCTGAGGAATACACGTATGGACTAGACATGGCAAACACACACACACACAAGTCTTCAATAGTCTCTATCGACTTGTCCCAATTCCTTTATGTCGAAGAATCGATCTCGATATCTACTCGACTGTCCCAGAACACTGGAGACAAGCAGCTATATAGAGAAAAGAAAACTCCGCGCTGCTTACTATGACTAACCTATGTAAAATAAATATATATCCCATCCCTAATAGTAGTAGAACGTAACTGACATGATCGAATTTAGTATAAATAATCATGACAACTATCTTCAAATAAAATTAAAAATATCTCCTTATTTTTTTCAGAACTTTTGTTTAGACCTAAATAAAAACAAATCGAATATATAATTACCGATATGGATTTGTTGAATAGAGTATTCCTTTATTTAAATTTTCTTGCCAATCATGTTGATGTGTAAAAAACCATTGTTTTGAAATCCAAAATGAAGAATTAAATTGATTAACTAATTCATGAAATGTTTCTTGATTCGGTAATCCACATCCATAATAATTAACATCATAAACACGTAGATTTGGCATATAAATTGATATTAATTGTTCCCAACTTTTAGCATTTAAACATTCGAAACTATATCTTTTGGTTGTAAGTTGTAAAACGTTAACATAATAAAAGAATTTTTTAAATGAATCTTCGATATGATTAAGATCAATAAAATCAAGTTTAAGTGAAACAAATTTTAAATATTCTAATGCAATTGGTTTTTCTTTGTTTATCTTGTTTGCAGTACGATACGAACTACGAAGACAATCAATTTTTAAATAACGAAGTTTTGGAAAACAAAATAATAAATTATTAAATGATTCAACATGGAAATAAGTATTTATCACAAGATATTCAATAGAACTATGACCATAATCAGTAAAATAAATTGGATGTGGTTCATATTCATTTGTTTCTTTATATGTAATTTTGAAATATTTTAAATTAGATAAAGAAAATATTATACCAAAAGGAATATTTTCATATTCGAGCTTTTCAGTGAAACTAAGAATTAATGAATGTAATTTAGGTAAATGTGTTAAATAAGTAGAAATATTCTTAAAGGATTTATAAATGATATTATCAAGAATCAACGATTCAATTTGAGAAAATTGTGTTATTAAACGTGATGGTGAAAAAACAATATCAGTAGTAAATGGATTTGATAATCGAAGATAATTTATTCGATGTCTATTTGGTATAATAATATTTTTGTAATAACGTTGAAAATTTGCTTTTGAAATTGTTGAAATATTGACTTGAATTGGAAGATTTGAATTATTCAATAATTTTTTAAATCGTTTATTAAGATCGAAGAATCCATCATAAATATGAAAAATATCAAGATAATCAAATATTTCGTAGATTATTTCATTAGCTAAATCTTCCAAAACGGATCTAGATGAAATAAAAAATATAAGAATAAGATTATAAAAAATAGATTTCAACTAACTTAGTTGTATTAATATATTGATGATATAATTTTTGTTTTTTATTTGCATGATAATATTCAATGATTTCATTTTGTTGCCGTTTCATTCGTTCTAACATGATGATATTTATCGAAAGAAAATTCTTTTCGATCACTATTACTACTAAAGAAAATAAATATACACGTGGAATCATCTTCTATTCTTCGTTATACATATATGTCGACATATACATAAGTCAACAAAAGAATAACTTCTTATTGTTCTTGTAGAACAAAGAAAAAATATTTTATTGTAATAAATTAGTAGAATATTTTCTAAAGAAAATTATTTCCAAATTTATTATTAAATTTTTGGAAGATATTCATAATTTTTATGTCAATAACACATAAGTATATAGGGATAAAGATACGATATTATTTAAAACTACCACTTGTCCAGCTTACTGGTATTGTTATAAAAAAAAAGGATTTCAAAGAGCGTCTACTCGCATCGAATCGTTAGTGTGCATAACTATCAAACTGTTTTTACTACTGTAACTAGAATATAACTTAGTGTTATTTGTAAGAGGGTGTGCTGACTGTTCGAAAGGAAAAAGACCGAAGAGTAAAATCTCGTAAGTTAAAATATCGATAATTGCAAGGAAGAAAAAGCTGAGACTTCAACCATTTTCAGACTCCATAAAATCAATTGAAATCTCCAAGTGACGTGAGGTCATTTGAAATCATCCTGGAATCACTTGAAGTCATCTAGAGTCAGTCAAAATCTAATTACGAAATGAATATGAATTTGAGATAAATCAATGAAGATTCGTATAGCTAATCATATTGAAATATTTTTAAAACAAATATCAAATTTAAAAACTTTAACAATATTATCTTTTTCTAATAATATGTGTAATGCTCAACATTGGCAAGAATTAATTACATCATCATTACAATATTTATATGATTTTAGATTTGCATTTTGTTATTATTATGAAAATCAAATAAATGAATTTATTGATAAATAAAGAAAATGAACATTACCTAGGTGTATCCAAAAGTAATGTTGCCTCTATCTCATTTCTCTATTAAAAGGTCAAAAGAAAATTCTTTTTTTTTTACAGAAAGATAGAGAAAATGAAGCTCTATTTTTCTATACTGTTTGATTCCTACTTCAGCTAATATCATAGTAATAAATTTTCGATGCGAACTGTTTTTGTGTAAAACTTAACTTACGAGTAGGCCTCAATGAATAGTCACATTTTGTATTTTATTTTCTCATCTAGTAAGTTTTATCAAAAATCAAATATACCAGAAGATGCAGTGTGAAAAGCTCTACAATTTACAAAGAACACTTTGTTTTTATTGCGTACTTTTTGTTTTCAAAATTCTGTGTGATCAACTTTCGCAACGGTGAAAGTTGATCTCACAGAACTTTGAAAACAAAAAGTACACAATTAAAATAAACTGTTCTTTGTAAATTGTAGAGCTTTCCACGCTGCATCTTCTGGTATATTTCACTTTTTAAGAAAACATATTAGATCATAAAAAGATGAAATAAGGAAAAAAAGTTTTTCGCTTGTATAGAAAAAAATGACTTTTCGCAACAGCCACAATTGGTCGCACAGAGTTTTGCTTTTTTTCAAAAACAAAAAAGTATACAATTGAAATAAGCTTTACTTTGTAGATTGTAGAACTTCTCACGCTGCATCTTTTGGTATATACCGGCTTTTAATAAAATGTATTAGAAACGCGTGCATTCATTGAGGCCTACTCGTTAGTTAAGTTTTACACAAAAACAGTTCGCATCGAAAATTTATTACTATGATATTAGCTGAAGTAGGAATCAAATAGTATAGAAAAATAGAGCTTCATTTTCTGTATCTTTCTGTAAAAAAAAAGAATTTTCTTTTGACCTTTTAATAGAGAAATGAGATAGAGGCGACACTACTTTTGGATACACCTAAGTATCTTAGGAAATGATATCTCTAGTTATTGGCAGTGCATTTTTAAGAAAATAGAAGAAACATAAAGTAATAGTGCTTTCGACGATCCTCTCAGATGATGTTCAATTTAAGAGAAACCTTCTTAAAGTTTTTATTTTTTAAATCTTAGTAAAACTTATTTAAAACTAGAATTTGGAATCGCATAGCACTTGATAGTCAGAAACAGTTATACTGCTGAAACAATGCCGTCTCAAGTATTTTCATAGTTAATTTTGAATCGATCAACTACAATCTAATAATCTTGTCCACATGACTTTTTGATAAAAAATGAAGTTTCTCTATGCTATTTTAAACATTTCTGACATTGACGATTGGTCTTGATTGGAAGCTATTCAAATGATTTGAAACAGAAGTCGATTGTAGACTACAGTGTTTTATTGAACATGACCATCGACAGAATGAGATTTCCCTAGAAAACAGATTCATCCAATACAATAATATCTACTAGTTTCAGCGAAATTCTATATGGTCTCTTCGACATAGAAAATCTCCATAAAACCTTGTCGGAAATCTCTATTTATGAGAGATTTTGTCGAGAAAACATCCAATTGAATCATAATAGTTTTCAAAAATAATGAAACTTAACAAAATCTCTTAATATTCTTCTGACTTTATGAGAAGAGATGGATATCCTAACTATTTTTAGACATTTTTAAATAATAATATAAACAATTAAATAATAGTATTATTCATCATAGTTTCAAAAAATTCTTTCTAAAGATTTTTAATAGAAAATAATCGGATTTTCTATTGCTTTTTAACAGAAACACGACATTATCATTTGTAGAAAAAAAAAGAGCGTTTAATTTCAGTTTTAATTTTCTAATATTAATCAAATTGAAATAGTATTTTACATAAATTGATTTTTGTCATTGAATTTAAATTCATCTTCATCGAAATCAATTTTCATTAAACTAATTTTACTTTTAATTGCTTTCATAATGTTATTACACGTTTTTAATTTAAAATGATGAAATTTTAATAAATGTTTTTTTAATGAACCTGTAAAAATTAACCTTCTACAATTATAAGATTTTATTTTATTTAATGGACATCGAATACGACGAAAATATGGATCAATAATATCGAATTCAGTTTGAAAAATACATGTTGTAAAAGGATCTAATTTATTAATTATAGCTTTTGTTAATGTTGATGATAATATCCATTTTAAATGATGATAACGATTAAAATGTTTTACTAAACAAATATCAGATATTTTTCTGTTTGATGAACATAAACGTAATTTATGTTTATCGGTCAAACCATATATACCAAGACGAGTTAAAGGACATTGACCGTAGAAATGTTTCACATTATTATATTTTATATTAGTATTTAATTTATGAGAATAATTAACATCTGCATTGGTGTCAGAATTAAACGAAGAAGATGTTTTCATGTCATTTTTATTACTAAAAAAGAACGTAAAATTAAATAATAATAAAAGTTTTATAGATGTTGAAGAAGAGAAAGAGAATTTTCATTACTTTTCTTTTGCAATTGTATCTTGATGATATTCATGAATTTTTGTTAAATATAATTTAATTTGTTCAATTTCATATTGATATAGAAAAGTTTGATCATTTTTAACGTCATTTAAAAGTTGAAGTTTTTGTTTTATTAATTTTTGTGTTGAAATAACAAATTGAAACTCTTGTTCGAGTTCATTTAATTTATTATTATGATTCTCATTAACAAGAAAAATATCTTTTTCATAATTATTATTAAGATTCTTTTTAGTTTCTTCAATTGAATTAATTATTTCATTTAATGATTCAGTAACTCTATTAAAAGATTTTTCATATTGAGCGAGAAATAAAGCTTTATGTTCAATCGTATGTTCTTGGCATAAATCTAATTGACAATGATTTGAACATGTTGCTGATATTGAACGAGTGCAGAATGGATGTTCACAGACTTTAGACATAAATGTGGGTATTTGTTGAGATAATATCTATTCAAACTAAAATAAGTGAATGAATGGAAGAGATTTTGAACGTTTGGAAGGAGGATTGATGAGAAAGAAAACGGAAGTCTTTTTTTTTCTGTTAAAAAATAATAGAGGTCACTAGTAATAATATAAAATAGAATAATGAATTAATATATATTATTGATCAAGTTATTTTTGTTTTTCTTAAAGATTTCAAAAGTTTTTGCTATACGAGATTCTGATGGTGGCAGATATTTAGCTAGAACATATGTCTAGCAGGACTCTAGATAAACACGAATGCAACGAAAACAAAATGTTGCACAACGTCAGTTAGCTTCTCCTGTTCTATCCCGTGGAATCTTCAAAAAAACTTTTGAGCTCTAGTTCTTTCTAACAGGACAATTTGTCTACTACGAGCGAGAACCCGTGCATACTGCACGGCTGTTTCCTCCTTTAACGTATGACCTTGAACGTTTAACTTTTGATCCGGTAATAAACATATAGACACTCGATATTATGTACATAGATAGATAGTCCTACGACCTGATGCTCTTATATCGCACATATTTTTATAGTCCAGGTAGCCTTCGGCCTTATATTCCTTGTAGCCCTTGTAGCCTTTTCTCCTTATTACTTTACCCTTACTACCTACCTCCTTACTGCCTTACTCCCTTGAGAGCATATGGGTAGCCCCCATATAGTAGCCCTTAACGACCTATGGATATCCCCATAGAATAGCTCTTGAGGACCTATGGTTACTTCCGTATAATAGTCCTTGAGGGCCTATGGGTACCCTAATATAATAAGGGTGTGGGGTTGGGGTGGGGATAGGTGTAAGTTTGAGTATGGGGTGTGGGTGTGGGTGTGGGTGGGTGTGGGTGGGTGTGGGGTTGGGGTGGGGATAGGTGTAAGTTTGAGTATGGGGTGTGGGTGTGGGTGTGGGTGTTGGTGGGTGTGAATGGGTGTGGGTGTGGGTGTGGGTGTGGGTGTGGGTGTGAGTGAGTGTGGGTGTGGGTGCGTGTGGGTGTGGATATGGGTGTATATCTCCATCCATACCCACCCACACACCCACATCCATACCCACCCACACCCACACACCCACATCCATACACACCCACACCCACACACCCACCCACTCACACCCACACCCACACACCCACATCCATACACACCCACACACCCACCCACTCACATCCACACCCCCAGAATATTTTCGTCCTTCTATTTCTTGATTGTTTTATGTAGCACTACTGTTTAACTCATAAATGTTGAGCCCATAACACGATCTTCCATTGAAAACGTCTCTATAACCTGAAAACTCATTAGAATGAACGCTATAAACATTCGCCAGGCAGTTTTTGCTCGAAATCAATCGCTTTTTAGTCAACATTTCGTTGAATGAATTCCCAATGTTTTTTGGGACTATCACTAACTAGAAAACCTACTTAAAGTGAACTTTTTTTGTTCTATTCCTATTCTTACAAACTTTTATGCGCCAAAAAAACGAAACATTTTTGCAGAGTGAACATTTCAAAATATTCGCTTGAATGTTGGAATAAGAGTTTTCCTATAGTCCTCTGCACTCATTCCCGTGACTTGTATGACGTTTATGATAATTAACAATTAGTTCTACTATATTATTATCATGATAATACTATGAAAAAAAGATAGACAGGCCTTGACAGGTAGGCCAGGCAGGCCGGAAAAAACGACAGGCAGGCAGGCTAGGCCGAGGAAATAAGATGCCAGGCACAGGCAAGCTGAGAAGGATGTGGGCCTGGGATGGGCAGGCCAGGCCTACAAAAAGTAGGCCTGCTTTATGCTCTGATATATAATGTATAGACATACGACGTATATATATAATTTTTTTTTCGTTCTATAACCAATCATATGAAAGTTCCTGAAGAAGAAAAACACTTGTACAATATAATATAGATTAAAAACAATGAGCTCTATCAAATGACACATTCAAATTACGCATCAAAGATAAAAACAAGTAAGATTGACTATAAAAGACTGGTGGTCATCATAGGCGAATCGTTTTGAGAAACTCTCAAATCAGTCGCTAGTTTCCTTTACATGATGTAACTGACCTTAGAGATGACTCATAGTATTATGATATCATACTGATGTATTACAAAATGTTTTATATACAGGTAAAATTATAGCAATATCTTTGAAGCTCAAGATAACATCTCTTTTCTTTTCTTTTCTTACTCCTCTGACTATGAGAGCAATAAATATATATAAAGGAGTTTCGAAAAATATTTATTCTATTTTAAGTTTACATTTCTTTTAGAATGTAATGCATACCAATCCGGCGTACACTCAATTTGACATTGAAAATCATAGACAATCCAAATGGTGGCATCATCGTTGGGTTAAGATCCTAGGCATCGTTTTCATAGTTTTAACAATTGTAGCGGTTACTCTATCTTTGTTGTTAAAATTTGTCATTCTTGCTCCAACGAAGCCAGAAAATATCATTACTAGCACATCATCTTCAAGAGTAACAACAATAATAATAACAACAGCAACGGTCGCATCGACAACAATAGAATCAGCAACAACAGACACATTGCCATTAACATCAACATCAACGACAACAGAATCGACAACAATCACATCGACAATAACATCAACAACAGTCACATCGACAACAGTAACCAACACTCCGCAATCAAGTGAGTTTGAGAGTTACACTTCTCCAAAGTAATGTGAATAAGATAAATCTTAAAAAAGAAACCTTAGTAAAAAGACGACGCACTGATTGTGGCAGGACTAATTGTTAGTTATTAATACCATCACATATAAACTTGTATTTGGTTCAATACACATTCTTCCTAGAAAGAATACATACTAATGATCTTGTTTAGGATGGCTTAATACGAGTAATATGAATGACGGACGGCATAAGCATACAGCATCCTTGTTAAAAAATGGAAAGGTATTAGTTGCTGGTGGCAATGGGGAACATGTCCTTAATAGTACTGAGCTTTATGATCCATCCACGGAAATGTGGACAATTACTGATAGCATGAATAATTCACGATATGCACACACAGCATCTGTATTAGCAGATGGAAAAGTATTAGTTACTGGCGGATACGATGGTAATGCATATTTGAACACTGCCGAGCTGTATGATCCATTAACAGAAACTTGGACAGTTACTAGTAGCATGCATGATGCACGAAGTTTTCATGCAGCAAATGTATTAACAGATGGAAAAGAATTAGTTACGGGTGGATATAGTGGCAAGACTATTTTAGATAGTACTGAGTTGTATAATCTATCTACTGGAATGTGGACAGTCACTGGTAGTATGAAGCAAGCACGAGATGGGCACACAGCATCCCTATTAGCCGATGGAAAAGTATTAGTTATCGGGGGTTTTGGCAACGGTAATCCTCTAAATACTGCTGAGTTATATGACCCATCCACAGAAACTTGGAGTACTAGGTCTAACATGCATTATGAACGACAATATCACACAGCATCCGTATTAACAAATGGAAAAGTTTTAGTTACTGGTGGATATCATCGTAGTGCGACTGAAAATAGTGCTGAATTGTATGATCCATCAACAGGACGTTGGACAATTATTGATAGCATGAATGATGCACGACATAATCATCAAGCATCGCTATTAACTAATGGAAAAGTATTAATTACGGGTGGTTATGGTGCGCATATTTTAAATAGTACGGAGCTGTACGATCTAGCAACAGGAATTTGGATCAATGGTGGCAACATGAATAATGCACGAGATTATCATACTGCAACCATATTAACAAATGGAAAAGTGATAGTTACAGGCGGAGATCGTGGTAGCACTTCTCTAAATTCTACCGAACTATACGATCCATCAACAGTATTAGTGGTATAAATAGATTTAAAACATTGATACAACTGTCTTTTTCTAATAACAATGAATTATTTATTTTCATTCATTTTTTAACCCATTCAGCCCGATTCAGTTTTCTCAGAAAATTTTTTCGAGACGTTCA
>CAJNOL010002508.1:0-37617 GCA_905250125.1 Rotaria sordida | reverse complement strand
CTTGGACATCAAAATTCTGGTGAAAATTAACATTTTTCACACCGATCAAATCGTTGGCCAACCCTCGCACGTACAAGCTATGAGTGAACATATTCGTGTAAAATTAATAGTAGACATCATTTTTCCTTATACATTTTTCTTATGCTATTATTCATTTTTCTTGTTGATTTTCATTTTTCCTATAGTTAGAAGCTATGAGTGAACAGATACGTATAAAATTAATACTACACATCATTTTTGTAGTGCGGAATGTTTAGTGGTAGACCATTTCTGACATTAGTGTCATCTTTTCGCTGCAATGTAGCATTTTTGTCACCGATGAATCGAGTGTCCAATCCTCTCTTTTTTTATATTATCATTTTTCTTATCTTTGCTCTATATATAGATACAGTGCACTGTCTGAAGAAAACGTGGTTTCATATGTAATTTTGTATTTGCCCTTTTTATATTTTATTTAGTTGATATCTTTTCTGTGCCTGAAACATGTCAAATACAAGCGTTGCTGAGCAAGCTGCTGCACCAGTTGTCAGTGAATCACCAGCTGTTGTAGAACGATGGGAACGAGATTTTTCACAGACAAAAACTGATGGAATTACATATGATTACATTATTGTTGGCTCAGGCTCAGCAGGTGCTGTCTTAGCTACTCGTCTCTCAGAACAAGCTGATAAACGTGTTCTTCTTATTGAAGCTGGCGGTGTCGATACAACGGACCAAATACATATGCCAGCTGCTTGGTAAGTGAGAACTCGATCAAGTTAAAATGATCAGAGTATCACACATAGTGGTATCAGTTTTGACAAAAGACGACTATTCTTCAAGCTTTATGTTTCTTATAGAAGAGATTATTCGATAAAAAAAATGATCTTTTCAATAAGTACTATTGTAATTTGCGTCAAAAAACTCTGATTTTCGAACTTTATATAAAATATTGTCGTACAACTGGTTGTGAACACAGAAGAAGAGAGATTTTAATATAAGTCTTCATTTCTTTTTATAAAATAAAAAATAAAATCTCTAAGAAATAAAGCCAGGAAACTCATAAAAAGTCTTACTGTACTTCTTTCAATTAGAGACATTTTGTCACTCACAGACTAACGCATGCCATCTTTTTTGTGTTCTAGTGGTACCTGCCAACGTGGTGAAATTGATTGGCAATATAAGACTATACCTCAACTTCATTCACATTTTAGCTGTGTTAATCAACAAAGTAATTGGCCGCGTGGTAAAGTTTTAGGTGGTTGTTCATCTATAAACTATATGCAATATGTTCGTGGTGATCCACATGATTACGATAATTGGCAATTACCACAGTGGTCATTTCAAGAAATGTTAAAATATTTTAAAAAATTAGAACGTGCTGATCCGAACACAATTCCAAGGAATGAACATTTTCGTAATCACGATCAAGATAAAGGAATGATGAATGTAACAATGCTTGAAGAAACAAATCCAACAAATCAATTGTTTATTGAAGCATGTGAGAAGAATGGATTTCATGAAACTAAAGATTATAATGCTGAAGAAAGTCTTAATGGATGCGTATCAATGTCACAAATTTCAACAAAAGGAGGAAAACGTTGGTCAACAGCAAGTGGTTATCTCTTGACAGCAGTAAAAAGAAAAAATTTTGACTTGCTAATACATGCACATACTTGCCGAGTAGTATTTGATGAACAAAAACAAGTATCTGGTGAGTGTTAAATTAGAAATGTTTATTTGTAAAATAGTTTTGATTGAGACCATAAAAATATTCTTGTAGTCTTTTTCATTATATTCTGTAAAAATTTTCAAGATAGAGAATATGAATTTGCTCTAAAGTAGTTTTTGCCATGGTTTTGTCTTTATTAGCAAAATTTCATCTAAAGCACATAGTGATGATAGAAAAGGCAAAATAATGTGAATTTGACAGAAATTCAATTTTCTCGTTGATTTTACAGGTCAAACTAGCAAAAATGTTGCAATCTATTTTCTATGATATCCAGTGTAAATAATGTTTCGAAAAGTGTTAGGAAATTTACTTTTCTGAAGTTCTATCTACTTTTGTTTCTATTGGATATATGATTTTGAATGAAACACTCTTCATATTTTTAGGTGTCACTGTTAAGCGTACTAGCTCATTGGATAAAGAAGACTTTATTAAAGGTAAAGAAGTCATACTATCAGCTGGTACAGTTGGAAGTGCTCAAATACTTCTTCTCTCTGGAGTTGGTCCTCGAGAAGAATTACAGAAACATCAAATACCTGTCATCGTTGATTTACCTGGTGTTGGTAAAAATTTACAAGATCATATGATGACTGTTCTAGTCTATTTGACTAAAATACCAACACTTTCAACTCGTGATTTGACACCCGAAAACTTACAAAAATGGGCAACTCAAGGAAAAGGTCCTTTAACTTCATCTGGTGGTGAATCACTAGCGTGGTATCGATTGAATGAAAATGGTAATTCGAGTATAGATTCAATTTTTTTTCTATTGGTTTACATTGTCATCGTTAATTATCTATTCTTTTAGATAAGACACAAGTACCTGATATTCAAGTACATTTTCTTCCGATTACAGTTGATGCTGAACTTTTTCGAAACTTAAATTTCAAACCAGAAGTTTATGAGCAGTATTTAAAACCACATCTAACTGATGGATCACAATGGACTGTTGTGTACTTGCCGACACTTCTACATCCTGAATCAAAGGGTGAAATTACACTTGCAAGTCGTGATCCTCTTGCACATCCAATTATCAGTCCAAATTATTTGGAGGACAAAGAAGATGTTCGTAAAATGGTTGAAGGATGTAAACTAGCTGAAAAAATTTGTCAGACTAAACCGTTGAATAGTGCACTCAAGTCAATGGCAAAAGAAATGAATGGAGATGAAGCAACAGAAAATGAAGATGAATTTTGGGAATCGTATGTTCGAAAGTATACTACTACAATCTATCATCCGACTGGCACATGTAAAATGGGAAAAGAAGAGGATCCCATGACAGTTGTAACACCTGATACACGAGTCAAAGGCGTAAGAGGTCTACGTGTGGTTGATGCAAGTATTATGCCGAACATCATTTCTGGTAATACAAATATTCCAACAGTTGCAATAGCTGAGAGAGCAGCAGATTTAATTAAGAACAATGATTAAAAAGATTGTGCTAATTTTTTTTACTACTATAATAAACTTGGTTAGTCTTAGAGATTTGATCATTTTTAAAAAGAGTTGATGAGTTGAATGTTTACCTTTTTGTTTCTTATTTTGATTCACTCAATATTTATGTAGGTATATACACTTGTTGTGCTGAGATCGGTTACGTACAATGCATCGTTAATTTTGAAGTTGCAAATGTCTAAATTTCTTTCCGACAGAAAGAAAAAAAGGTGTGAAACTGATATAAATAAAATCTAACAGAAACACAAGCTATGAAAGTAAAATACAGATGCGTTCGAACTCAATGAATCTAAAATCATGAAGTCATTTAATAAACCATACACTTTCTAGTGGTTTCATCAAAGGTAACTTATTCACTACGAAGTCTATACCAGCACGTAAAAGTTTTCTTTTCTAAATATGCTGACATAGATGATATATTAAATTCGATCAATTATGTTAAAGGGACGTTCAGTAGTATCAATGGTAAGTAACATTATAGTTTCGTCTGAAGCAGATGTCATGTTGAAGGTGAAGATCACATTTGAATTGTTTTAGTCGACGAAAATGTCAATGAACAATTTATGTGGTCAATCACTGCTTCATACTGCTCAATATGCTGTTATTTTTATTTACTGCCATGATAGATGCGTTTTCTATGTTTACCAGTTCTTCAACAACTACAGAAAGAATTAAATGAAAGAAAGCAGTCGCATCCCTCTGTTTTACATCTCAAAAGGTTTCCACATCACAAAAAATAATCGTTGATAGTCTTTTTCAAGAAAATTCTCGACAATATCATTATAGAAACACTCTTTACCGCTTGCTAGTGCACTTCGACTTCTGTCTGCAAGCAATTTCACAGTATTGTAAGTATCAACAACAGAATGTATCGAGTAAGATGTCCACAGAAGATCCACATACCATTCCTCAACAGTATAATAATCTCTTTGCAGAGAATTTGAACTTATTTTTCGACGAAACAGATTGTTGATAGCGAGTAGTTCCAGTTTTTGCATAATATTTATATTTGATCAGGTCAAATCTTTTTTTTTCTTGAAATTGATTTGTAATGAAATATAAACAAAAAGAACATTGTCGTCAAAGATACAGACATCGAAACGCAATAGTGCTGCTGCCATTAGAGAGCGATTAATCGAACGTCATGAATCATTGTAAAAATAATAGAAATACCAATAATCTTTTTGACTGCACTAGTATTAAAAATATTCGGAAAAAGATGAAAATGGTCAGAGTTACGAAATTTATTTGTGATCTTCGCTCTAATCGTTGTTTTCGTCGTTTCACTCTAAATGATATAAATATCTCAAGTAAAGATGAACATTATCTCTAATGGTTTCCCATGTTTACAGGACAATATTATAAAAAAAAGCAAGCATTCAATTGATATTAAATAATTCTTTATGGATTCTTTTTTGCATCCAAAGAAGAGACTACAGATAAAACAAAATAGGATCGATAAAAACTAATTCTATAACATTTTATATTTAAAAAAAAGCGTTACACATGAAGAAAAAACATTAAATTTTTTTATCAACAGTACTTCCTTTCAATATAATTTCTAAAGCGTCTCGATCAAGACATAAGAAGAAACTTTTACTGAGAATAATATTCTGCATAAAATCGACTCTATCATTATTTGATTAGATAATTTATTTTATTCGATATATTTTACCAAAAAAAATATTCTATATCTTCTAAACCTTTTGGTAGTATAACTGTGTCCTATAGTTTCTTCTTGTCGACTTATACTTAATAATCAATAACTTTGTATCAATATCAGCATATTTATATATATACTGTTGCAATAATGTAGCTTTAATTTATAACATATGTAATTATATTTTAATTCATTTTTGCATATCATGTATGTATGTATATTCAATTAAAAAACATGCGACAAAGAAAACCAATGAGAAAAATAAAAATAAAAATATAAAATAAGACAGTTTAAAGTAAGTACTAATGATTTTCTAATGGTTTTTGTAAAACGAACCATATCAAAATATAGTTCCTGCCTCATTTTATCATTAATATTTAACTTAAAAGTTGCATTCAATTATCGAATATCTTATAACTGAAAACTTGAAATTCCAACATACAATTATTTATTTCTCGTGCTGACGGAGCAACCGATGAATAGTAAAATATCTGAAAAGGTCTTGAATAATTGAATTCAATTTTCAGCTTTGATATTGTTGATATCTCTTGGAATGTAGAATAAAGTCATATTTTGAATGAAAATTATACAGATTCAGCTTTTACAGTTACGGATAAAAGGTAAGGATAAGAAATGTCTCAACAAGTGTTATATTTTATTTCATTGAATATATGATTAGATTTATAATTCTAAGTGGAAAAAAATTATTGGCATAGAAAATTATAATATCTCTTTTATTTTCTGTTTTCTATTACAAATATTAATATAATCTTTCATTCTTGATAGATTTGAAAATCTTTTATTTTTTGCTCTAAAAACATTCAAAGAGTTTTTACGTGATTTTTTTACTTAAAAAATCGAAAGATTTTCTAAATAGTGTTCATTTATTTTATTATTTCTTTTGATTAATACTATTGTTTTATTAAAGTTTCATTAATTCATTATTTGAGTACTTCTTGCTAATCGATTTTTGATATTATATTGTATTATTATCTAGTTTTATAATTCAAGCAATTACGAGGTTTGATCATCATTTTCAACAGATATAATTATTTCTAAGACAATATATATAGTTCACGATTGTCATTAAGCAATGATAATTTTGATGTTTACATTTCTTTGCCATTTATTGAATACAATAGATTATCATCAATTACTAAATGAAAAATATAAACAAAACTTGTGATTGACATCAGAAAAGTTGAAATATGATCAACATCTATATCATTGATTAATCTTTATTCAAGACAACTGTGTCGGGTGACGTACTTTTCGTCTCAAGTCATTCCGAACTCCGAACATATGTCCGAGTGTTCGGAAATGAATTTCTATCCTTAAAGATTTATGACCGAAATTTGTAAACATTTTTGTACGGGAGATCGTAATAGAAAAGCAGAGAAATCAGAATGGTGTGACAGGATGTTCGGAAGTTTCCATTACAATCACTCGGTCTCTGTCATTACGAACTTCCGAACTTTCTCATTCCGATCTTCAGTCAAAATTTCGCTATTTAACCACTAACAATGGATTGTCACAGTTCATCACGAACTCCTGGGCAAATTTCACTCTGAACATCCTGTCTTTTTTCTTATGTTCAGAGATCGTAACGAACTATTTCAACCGAAGTTTGTAATGAAACAGTGAGACGAAAAGTCACTTTCTTACTGTGTTCAATGCTTAATCTTTTTCTATTTTGTTATTAGAGAAAATAGAATTAAAATATAAGAAGATGACAAAGCTGCTCTCACAAATGGTTTACTGTCGAAGGATAGTTGATGAGTCTTTTTTTTTGCTTCATCATCATAGCATCTTAACCAAGAAAATATGTCTACAAAATAATTTAATAATATAAAAGAAAGGGATGTATTAGAGAGGCAAAAAAAAGACAAGGTTTTCTCTATTTTCAAGGCAATTGGAAGATAATAAATTAAGAAAATGTTATGTGTTTTTTCTTTCTAGAAGGCTATCATGTAATACAAAGCGTAAGTTAATGTGTAACTCTTTTTTTATTAGTCTTGCAATTTCATTTTTAGAAAGAAAAAAAAACAATCCAATGCTTTATAATTATATCATGTATTTATTCTTGTCTTCCATTAATAATAGTCGTTAAAATTCGACTATTAAGCATAACATCACATTTGTTCTTTATGGAACTATAAATGAAATTAAATATACATATGATGCCATCACATCTGTGTGCGCAACAAAATATAATATTTAATCGAGGTCGAAATTATTCAGATAATTATAACATAACAGTAATTTTGTTTTGTATTACTACAAAAGCTTCTTTTTTATATCACAATAGGGCACACTTAATCAATTAGTACTCTATAGCACTTTAAATATAAACAACTAGCAAACATTGTTCGTATAAATAAATATAAGTCTAACTTCATTATAACTGACGATTATGCATGATCTCAATTATGTTTAAAGAAGAAAAAAAAAACTTGTTATATATATCTATTGATTCAACAAAAGAATATTTATCTAAATAATGTTATGTCATAGAAAACGATCGGGATAGGCAGGAAATATCTTTCATCATCTCATCTGTGTCAAGTCAAGATTTCTCAGTTGACTGAACAAGATCAGAGAAGTCAAGAAAAAAAAGAGAGCGAAATGTAAATAACTTAGACATGAGAGTAATATTGATTGTAGCCGCAAGCCTAACCGACTACATATATATATATATACGTATGTGATAATGATGAGAGGAAAACGTATGTGTGTAAAATGATAAGATTGTTTTGAACATAAATGAAATGGACAGCGCAGGGCATACACACGTTCCATTTCCATTTCTATTAGTTCACAGTATGCTCTTGACCATCTCTTTCGATATGGATCAAGAAATACGTGCCGCTTGAGGAAAAATGAAACAAACACAGGTTGTTCAAGAAAGAGCAATAATTCATGTTCTTCTTTTTTTTTTTTTTTAATCAGATTGATTTTCGAGAGGGCAATGTCTCATTATCAACATTGCTATTGAATGTAATATATATCTTTCTTTATCATCGATGGCATTCATTCTCTTTCCGCATGATCGTTATCACTGGTGTGTACGACTCACAAAATTAAAATCAGTCTATCATAAGAATTCGTTTGACGCACTTGTGACTATGTACACAGAAATATATATATTTAGTTCTAGATAATAAATTCATCTTATCTATGTATCACAACGATCGTTAACTAATCAACAAGGTCATACCGCTACAAGTAAACATATAAGAGATGTAGGACAGATGTCAATTTTTTTAAAAATAAGAGTCATATTCTTAATTTAGTATATAGCATATTTTCTAGTGGATTTTTTTTTCTACATCGATGAACTATACATGTATGTGCAATTTTTCTATCTCATTGAGACACTCGGTTCTAATTTATGGATCGTGTCGATAATGTTTTTGTCGTCATCATTTATACGTGACATTAATTGCATCGATTAGAGTGAGACTGTCCATCTGTCTGCGATGAAGAAAAAAAAAAAAGAAAGTGGTCAGCTTGACTTTAATCTTCATGAAAAAAAAAAAGGAAGACTTTTATCTTTTTCTAAATAGCGATCACATACTAACATTAATTCATGAATTACATTTCACGTTTGAATAATTTTTCACATATGTTCTACATGCACGAGCCATCGGACAGGTGTTTGTTCCATTTGTTTTTTTTTTATTTTGTTATTAATATGAACCTTTAATTTAGTTTTTATTCAACATAGCACGCAAATTTATATCCGTTCGAGATAATGTTCTTCTGTTCTTACCAAGAATAGGCTTGTAGACGAGTGTTCATCAGTTTAGTTTCTCCTTCTTTTTTTTTTCTTCTGCTTGTTGTCGATGAAGAGAGAAAGAAAAAAAAAGAATATCTATATATATATATATATATAACAATGTTCATTCATCTCACTTCATTTCTAAACTAGACAGGTAAATGAAAAAAGAATATTCGTTATATTAAATATTTGCATTCTTTATTCCAAGGTGAATATATTTTATTGTGTAAGTAAATGTTCAAGCATCTCTCTCTTATATATACATATACATGGTACTTCAATAAAATTAAAATCTATAGCTTCTGTATGTCTTTTAACAGACAATACTAAGCAATAAAAATACGTCATAGAATTGTTATTGTACTTTTTCAAATAAATTTATAACAACTTATTCGTAGGTGAATTAATTTTATAATATATTTTGATAAGAAAAGGCCAAATTATAATCTATCTTTAAAGTTCATTTTAATTACATATGTTTTTTTTTTATTATATTTGCAGACAGTTTGTCATCTATATAAGTAGAATGTAAATAGAGAATTCTTTTTTTTTTTTAAGATAATGTCTCATCATTACCTTGAGAATATCTGCTTGTCTGTCTAATCGATAATTGTTCTATATACTCAATCGATCAATTTTAAAAATTTGAAGTGTATATAAACATTTCTCATTCATCTTGTCTTTATCATTTATCGGACACAATTATATTGTTGTCTACAAGCGCTTTAACCATGCATATGTATCTATATAAAGATTTCTCTTGTGTTACAGACATTGATTTGTTTAAATCATTAACTTAGCATGTTAGAACAAAATTAGTGAGAAGACAAAAAAAGAAATGTTGTTCTCTCTTGAGACCATATAGGCAACTGACCAGTGAGATAAAATGAAATTTATTATACAATAAAAAAAAAAAAAAATTGACAGTCCCATTTCTTATCATATTTCAAATAGAAATGAAGATTGATCATATGATATAATTGTTTCATTCTATTGTCTTTTATAAAAATGATGAATACAATCAGACAGACAGAGAGAATCAGTACAAATACTGAATAAATAAGTGAATATATATATATGTATATACATATAAAGAGCTTCTAGAAGAGTCAAATTTTTTTTTTTTCTAAGATTACGTTTCTTTTCTTCTTCTATTGTTCATCATTCATTTCGAACATGTATTCTATAATTAGACTATGATCATTATTCTTTTTCTTCACTTAAAACTTGATGGAAGTCCATGTCAAGGTTAATCTTCTAATCAGGCTTAAACTATATACATATACATGAATTACTATATCTAATGTTCAATTATCTTTTGTCTTTCTTTTTGTGTTCTTGATAGGTCAGTAAGTTGAGAAAGTTTCTTGCCTAATTACAACAATAGTCAGTCATCAAATACAAAGGCTATTTTTTCGAATGGCTCATCAATCATTTTATGCCTGCTGTGTGTCGGTCATCAAGGCTATTCATGGAGTAGAATATCAATGAGCAGCGAAAGAAAATGTTTTTTTTTTTTTTACTTAAAAGAATAAGTATATGAACGAGAAATCCACTTTTACCGGTCAGTGAGTCAACCGTGCGTTGAATTATGCATACTTCATCTTTTTTTTTTTTACTTTGCTCTTTCTAATCTTATTCGCTTACGTATGCACATCATATATCACAAAACGAAATCATTTATCAAGACTTGAACAATTTTGCGTAATATGAATAGTTGTTTCACATAATACATATAAAGCCTATAGAGATTATAATATCTATTTTGAATACATTCCACTTTGACTCTAATGATTTCTATTTTTACTTCCCATTGTAAATAATCTCATCAACATGTCTCGTCACTCAGCAGGATACAATTTTGATTAGAATTTTTTTTTTTTTTTTTTTTTATTTAACAAATGTTTAGAGGATATTGATACACAAATGATTATTATCAGTATGCCATCATATAATAGATTTAGACATCTTTATATAAACAGGCTCGAAATTTTACACTTGATACATACAGTGATAAATGATAATAACAATAAAAAAAAAAAAAAAAAAAAACTTCATCATCTTATTAGATTCTTTTCTCATTCTAACAAACACCTGTTAAGATAGACAATTGATTTTCCTTTTTCTCATACAAGGATATATATATATATAAATATCGGTCAATTTGATATTTTAGATATATATGTTTCTTCTCTCCTATTGAATAGAGAAGCAAAACATGCAAATAATCTTATTATTATTCATATTTCATTATGGAACTATTATTAATTCTATGGAATTAAGTAAGTATAATAAAGAAATGAAAAATTAATAATAATAATAATCCTATTTATATTTTCTTTCTAGAAGGGATTAATTCATGTCAAACTCCACTTATAAATAATTCAAAGATTATAACTAGTAGTACAGATATAATTTCAAATATTTGGTGTCCATCATCATTTGATAATGAACCATATTTACTTGTATCATTATCTAATTTAACTTATATAACACGTTTTAATATAAAAACAATATCATCAAATATATATTATTATCTTGAATATACACGTGATAATATAATTAATCAATATACTATATGGCGTTCATATCGTTTATTAAATAATAAACAAGAAAATATTCTACTTGATCCACCAATAATTGTTAAATATATTCGATTAAATATTAAACAAATGACAATAAATTCATGTTTTCAATTAGAATTTTTTGGTTGTATATTTACTGATGGTGTTGTATCTTATAGTATGTTACAAGGTAATAATCAATTTGAAGATGATACATATGATGGACAATATAATATAAAACATCGTTATTTATATGGTAAGAAGTTGTTCTTTTCTTTTTTAGGATAACAAAAAAAAAAATTATTTATTTCTTGTTTTTTTCAAGATGGTCTCGGACAATTATCTGATGGACAAACAGGACCTGATGATCATGAAGATCCACATGGTTTTCAATGGGTAAAAATTAAATTATCTTTATTTCTTTTTGTTGAACAAAATATTGTTTTGTGAAATACGATCTGAAAGAAGTGCTGAAGTATAGTGGTAAAAATTTCGATTCCTCTTTCCTCACAGATCGTGACACACGGTAATCAAAGATAATCATATTTCTCTAACGATGCTAGGAAACAAATCAACCAAAGTTCAGGATAGACTCTATGGACACGAACCCCTATCTGGATGATCAGAGTTTCGCACAAACCGACATTCGGCAATGATGAAAGTTCTATTGGCAAAAATTTCTGAATCCCAACGAAAAATTTAGACATACTCAGAAGAAAAGAGATTTTGTAGCCTAAGGAGTTGTCTACAGTATATAGTTTTACCTCAATTCAAAGTTCTTTTTTAAAATTGAAATCCATGAAGTAACAGTTGATGTCTGTTTCTTGTGATACGTTTCTAACGCCAGTTTTTTTAGTGATAACTTCTCTGAATAAAGTTCTCTAACCCTGATTTTTTCAGAGTATCTAGAATAACTTAACATACATGTGATATATAAAAACTAGCGTGAGCCCGTGCATACTGCACGGCTATTTTTTCCTTTAACATATAATCTCAAAGCTTTAACCTTTCATGCCATATAGACATCCCACATTGTGTCTTATATCCATTTGTAGCTCTTATAGTATTATCCCCTTATTGCCTTCCTTCCTTCAGAGCCTATGGGTACCCCTGCATGGTAGCCCTTGAAAGACTATGAGATATCCCCATAGGACAGCCTTTGAGGACCTATAGGTTTCCCAATATAATAACTTTTGAGGGCTTATGGGTATCCCCATAGAATAACCCTTGAGGGCTCATGGGTGCCTCCATATAATAGCCCTTGGAACCCTCCTTCTTATAGTCTTATTTGACCCTTAACCCAACACAGAGAAACACATTGACAGACACCGAACATTATATATATAGATTAGCTCTAGAAAAGTTCATTATCCTGAGATACACATGTGTTAGTTTTCCGAAGTCGGATTGCTAATAATACAATCTCCTTGTGATTAACAACAACAGTTACATTA
Organism: Rotaria sordida; assembly: GCA_905250125.1. Taxonomy (NCBI): domain Eukaryota; kingdom Metazoa; phylum Rotifera; class Eurotatoria; order Philodinida; family Philodinidae; genus Rotaria; species Rotaria sordida. The sequence goes on along the minus strand of CAJNOL010002508.1, from coordinate 24,995 downwards.
TATTTCATATTTTAATCTCGTAAGGATTGTACTAACAGCTTTTTTTTCTTTAAAGGTTGGTTGGCGAAAACCACGTTCTATAAAACATAATCATTCAATTGAAATATTATTTAAATTTGATACATTAAGAAATTTTTCTCGTATAACGATACATGCAAATAATTATTATCCAAAAAAAATTTATGTATTTCGTTCAGTAATAATTGAATTTATAAATAATAATAATAACAGTTCATCATTGATAACATATAATCATCAACATGATGATCAATTTGAAATGGCTCGACCAATCATGATTGATTTAAAATATCATATTGCTTCACAATTAAAAATTCATTTATATTTTCATGGAAATTGGATTTTAATTAGTGAAATTACTTTTGATTCATTTATTGTATCAACCAATTTAACAATTCCACAACAACAGCAACAACAACAACAACAACAACAACAACGATCACAATCAATTCATTTTTCAATGAATAATATTATTATTTGTATATCAACTATAATAATTATTTTAATATTTGTATTAATCATAAGTCTTATTCGATGTCGATTCAATAAAAGTTTAAATAATAAAAAAACTTATTTTACACCAATTCATAATCATTCTGAATCATTAGCATCAACAACATCAAGTGAAATTGATATTGGTTCAACACATCATCGTTATGCAACTATTGGATCAACTCATCCATATCTTATTTATACTAATGGAAATATATCATCTTCTCATTATTCGAAATTAATGTCAACAACAAGTTTATTACGATCACCATCGAAAAGTTTACAATATCATATAGAAGGTGTTTGTGGTAATAGTTCATATAGTACACAAAGATTATTTACATTTGATTTAAATCAAAATCAATTTATACCAAGTCATAAAATTAATATAAAACATCGAATACATAATCGACATCAAATTCTTGGTGGCGGAGAGGTAAATATTATAAATAGAAAAATTCATAGAAGATAATAACAATCGCATTTTGTTTGGATCATTTATATGAATTGTTCTTTTTTTTTCGGAAAGAGATCTTTTTGGAGTAGTTATTCTCAACTGACAAAGGAAAGTAGGTCTACAAGAAGGTTTCCGTAAGACTAGAAACAGTCTACAAGAGTTCGTCTCCATGAACATTTGAAGACAACGATGGGGACGAACTCTTTTAGGCTGTTTCTAGTCTTACCGAGACTTCTTTATAGACTTAATCGGTGGGTGGAAGCGGGGGTAGTTCTCTAATTAGTGACTAGAACCTGTCGACTCCCAGTCTGGAAACTTTTTGGACCCAACGGGCTCTCTTAGTAACACTCCATAAGTGTATAAAGTTCAATGCGTAGTGGAACGTTTATCAGCTTATTTAGATAATCTTGAAAATTACAATTTCCTATAAAATGATTTGAGCAACTAAAATACAATTGTGAATTTCTTTTCGTTTATTTCTAAGCATAAATCATAAATGTATAAATGGATACTATGAGTGAATCTGCTTTATATTAAGATTTGTCACGGTGAATTACAAGTAAATCAATCATTAATACCAATAACTATTCGACGTCTTCTTCCAAATGCATCAATACAATCAAAGTAAAGACAAAATTTTTGTGTAATTATTTTAAAGAATTTGATTATATTATTTAGAATTTCATTTTTTAATGAAATAAGTCTTTTAACATTACTTTGTCATCCAAATATTATTCATGCATATGGATTTTGTTCTGAACCAAGTATATCTTTATTAATTGAATCATCTGATATATCAACAATAGATCTTTATAAGTATCTTCAAAATTATAAACAAGAACAACCAATGGAAACTAATCTCTATACTACAACAGTATTCTTTGCTACTCAAATTTCATCAGCTTTAACTTATTTGGAATCTTTACATATTTATCATCGTGATATAGCTGCACGAAATTGTTTAATTTCAATTGATCTTAATATTAAATTACATGATTTAGCTATGTGTAATGAAATCTATGCAGATGATTATGTATTAGTAACAGTTGGAGATGAAATACAAACACGAAGACCTATTCGATGGTGTGCTTGGGAAACAATTTGTTTAGTAAGATCAAAAACAAAATCTTTTATTATTTTTCTGAGAAAAAATGAATTTATTTTGTCTATAGAATCGATTTACATCAAAATCGGATGTTTTTTCATTTGGTGTTCTTCTTTGGGAAATATTAACTATGGCTGAACGACCACATAGTTTATTTGATGATGAACAAGTTCTTTTTAATTTACGAAATTCTAATCATTGTTTAATTATTCCATCATATGCAGATGATTTAATGGATTTAATATTATCATGTTGGAATAAATGTGATTATGATCGACCTTCATTTTATCAATTAAATCATTTATTAAGTCAAAAACAACAACAACAACAATTATTGACAATAAAATCTGATAATTATCAACAGATTGACTAAATTTGATTATTATTATTATTATTATTATTTGACATTTAAAAATAACCCGGTTGTTTGTTTGTTTTTTTTGTTTGTGTGATTTTAAATAAATGTAATGACAGATATTTGTATTTTATTTGTCTGACAAAAAAATCATTTGTTCATTTACACCAAATAGAGTGCAGAAAGATTCTTGTATACTATACGATATGTAAAAGTCTCGTGTATAATCGATCATAATTGATGATCTTTATGTCTGATGAGAGGACGTTTCCAACTGCCCAATCGCTTTTCGCTTGAAGCTATTACCATTTCATCGGTCACGATAAGCAGTAAAAAAAAGTCTGTTTTCATTTGGTTTTTCGGTATTCGCTATTTGAGTTCTAGGCATTTCATTCGATTTTTGTTTGATGAGCATAGAGTCTCTGAGAATTTGAATGATCGAATTTCGAGCTGAAATTCTGTCCACAGAGGATGTGGGTGGGTAAGTGTGCATCTTCTCTACACCCACACCCTAGTTCATTTCGATATTATACCTCATAATTGTACGCACATCGTATTCATGATTGAAAATCTAGCGTTCATTTTTCTGATTATTATTCTCTTCCGTATTACGCTAAATCTTCGATAAAGTGGTGCGGAATGTCTTAATTTAGCACCTGGATTTCTAATAAGCAGCAACAATCGGGTCAGACCAATAACAAACATAAGTCGCTTTTGAACTTTTATTCTCTTAGAGTTTTTTTTCAGAAAAAAAATACTAAGTCAAGTAGCTCAATCGAACCTTTTATTGTATTCGCTTCATACATCGATGACAAAGAGATATGATGAATCAATAAAAACGAAAAATATCCCTAGTAAAAGACTAAGCGATGGCTGAAAGTGGCTAATGCTTCATTCGAGAAACTCATCCAAACGACACCAATTAGCATAGATGCATAACTGACATGATTATTGATATGTCAACCAAAAAATATAAGTGTGGCACAATATTCTTCGTCATCAATGACTTGAAAATTATTTTTCATAACCTTACAGTTGTCCACGATCATTTGGATTTTGGTTTTTTATGAACAAAAAAAATATTGATGATGCGTAATTAAGTCAAAGTCATCAAGACTAGCCACTTACGTTAGCTTTCATATTAGTCTTAAGAAATCCATGATAATGGATTTTGTAAGAGACGAGAAAAAGAAGCGAGTGTATATGAATCGGGTATTGGTGGGGGTGCGGACATGACTGTAGCTGTCCTTTCTCCCCACATCCTTTTCCTAATATAAAAATCGTTTTCCTTCTGTTTATATTAAAATTTTTATGAAATAATATTCGTTATTCAGGTTTAACATCGAGTAATAAATATACTGTTACAATGTTCAAAGTGTGAACAATGTTAGCTACGCTCCTCTTCATTGATAGTTAGATCTTGTAAATGGAACGCTGCATATCGGTGAAAAGTTTATCCCATGCAAGAAACTGTTGTTTATTCAGTTTTAAAACCATTTGTTGGATACGAAATGTCATGCTTTTCAAGTACATAGCGTAGTCGGCCTGTTTTACTCATCGATAAGCCATTTCCCATTTCAACTCGTTTTAAAAAGTCCAGTTTTGTTTCACCAGGTAAAACAGTTATTGGTACGAATCCAGGAATATTGTCAAACGTAACCCTCCCACCAGCCATTAGTTCATCTTTCTTCTTAGTACTTAAATTTTTCAACTGTCCTATCGTGCACACTTCATACCAGATTGTCAGTCGATTTTTCGATTCTTGAGGGTAAATGACTCTATGGACACCTGGTTTGAGTCGATTTTCTGTTATTCGAGATGCCACTTCTCCTAACCAGATGACACCAATGTTGGGCTCTAATGGCCCGTCTATCCATTCATCATTCATCATGTCTTTCAATTGAAGTCCTTCGTGCGTCGATAAAATACTTATTGAAAGTAGGCCTGGATCATAATGTGGAACACAGTTGACTTCTTCGATTGTATGTCCATTTTTTGGAGGTTGGAATCCACTTTTAGTGTTGAAATAAGATACAATGTCGAGCATACCAAAATGTTCTTCTTTTAATGGAAGTTCAGCACGTTCGATGAGAGTGGATAAAGACGGTTCTCTCTGAAATATTGAATGTTGATCAAGAATTCCGATTAAACGTTTTGTCACAGCATCTAATACTTGAGAAAGGTAGTTCAACGGTTCAACAAGTGTTCTTGGTACCAAACTTTTATTTGCAAATTGGCTAAAATAACTTCCAGTCAGTAGTTTAATTCCTTCCTTATGATCCAATTTAGAATAACCATATACCATAGAGCGCTGCGAATACCTATGCTTTCCATTACCAGACTCAAAAAATTTGGAGAGCTCCATGGTTAAGTTTGCATTTGGAACGAGTTCCGCTGGTAAAAAGACGAAACACCAACCATTCAATTCGAATTCAGTTTCCATTAGTTTTATTTCAGCGGAATCGTTCGAATTTAATATTTTGTTCAAATCGATAATCACTTTCGTTTTCTTGTTCGACGAAGACATTTTGAAGTAATGTTGTGTGCTAAGTTGAAAGAAGTGTTATTTTCCAATTGTATCACAGTTATTCATCAACTTTCTCCTTTTATAAGCAAAAAAGGGTTATTGCACAATGTCTCTTGCATGTGATGTCAGTTATTCTGCTATGATGCATGCGTGTCACTGATTCACTCAAAACGATGACTCTAAACAGAAAGAGGTCAGCTGCACCATGATTGGATAATTTTAAATAACCAGTTGAAGAGATTTCACTGTCAAGAGCTCTAATTTTAGCTATAAACTTTCATCTTCAAGTACAGCATAGAAACTCCACGTGGATAGTATCTTTACTTTTTAGGTTCACAGTCAAAAAATGTTAAATGGTAAAATCTACATGATACTAGTCAGTATAAATCTTCGAATGTCCTATTGAACAGTATACAGTTAATAAAAATGATTCAGATATTTGAAAAATATATTCAAAGGATCTATGAATTGACTGACTTGTCTAACGTTAGGCCTATTCTTACACATTCAATAAAAAAAAGTTTTTTGACCAAAAATTAAATTATGAATACTAAAAAGAGATTTCCTTAGTGTTCGATATGCATAAGATGATGTCAAAAGGAATACCTTTGTATTAAAAATTAATTTTTATTATTTTTTATTTGAAAAGTATTCAATAACATTCGTTTATATTCGTATTCAAGAATGTTCATTATCGTATGAAACTGAAGAATTAGTTCAGTAGTTGGCTAAATCTTATATTAATACATATTTATTTATTCTTAATAAAGGTTTATGTATGTGAATGCCAGAAGAAATACGAAATTCATGTACCAGATATGCATCAAGAAAGCATCTTCAACGAAAATAAATTGGATAAAGAATATTTTTAATGAAGGTTGATCATGTTTATAAAGATTCTTATTTTGTTAAATTACCTGTATTTGTTGATGAAGTTCAAGGATCAGAAAATATGAATTCATTTTGTCAACCTCTGATTCAACAATAGAAATCATAATTTAATTTACTTGTTAATTGAATGGAAATGTTTTATATTGTTTTATTATTGATAAAAGATCGAAGTGCATTAACACATTGTTCATTTTTTTTGTTTTTAAGATTTTCTTTTAATCGAAGAACGATAAAATATCTAACGATTAACATTTGAATTAATGTTTTCTACACCCACACCTTCTGTATCTCACAATGACTGATGTGATAGTAGGGAAGATGAGTGAATTAAAATGATATGATTCTGTTTTGAAAAAGGTTCTCAAAAAAACTAACATCATTTTAGATAGAAAATATCAATCTCGTACATTTCTTTTTTACATTCACTTACGACAATCGTATTTGGTTTAATTTCTGTATCATTATATAATAAGTAGCAGTAATCTGTGCATACTGCATAGCTGATTTTTTTCTTTAACATATAACCTCAAACCTTCAATCTTTCACTCGGTAAGAGCACACAGACAATCGACATTAAATATACCAAGTGTCGCAAAAATCCCTTCCACTTAAATTTTTCATATATCTTTGCTATTTGATTTGAATATATCAACTTTTTTTTCAAATGATAGGTAAATACACCAAGTTTTTACTGATATGAACGAACATAAAAAGTACTTTTCCAAGATATTACATTTAATTGAAATACAAAAATTCACGATCATGTACGGAACTAGTGTGAAAAAATTTATTATAGATAGTTTTGATGGTCTCCTCTGTAGGAATATCAGGCAGATTTTCGTGTTGAAAATGTCGTCTGACTAATGATGGATATTCTCCACTTAGTCATCATGACTACAATTTCAATTCTTAACTGTAAGTTAATCGACATTTAGTTTTATTGAAAATGGGTATATATTTGATTAGTCACGTATGGTTTATAAAAGAAAGAACTATCCTCTACACATGATCAGCTATGAGTTGCTGGAAGACAATATTCGTCATACAGATGGAGCACTAACTTCATTTTCACGAAGACAGTTTGTCCTTGGTTGAATGACAAGTTTGATGGTCGGTGAATACGAAGAGGCGGGTGTGGGTGGAAGGAAAACAAACACTCACACCGACACCCACACCCACATCCTTGTCTAATTGTAGAAACACAGTCAACATTCATTTCTAAAAGCAATGTTCGACGTAGGTTGCAGATCCTTTCCCGTTCAGTCGCATAGAATAATACTGTTTTTACTCGAAAGCAAATTTGAACATCATGTAGTATTGCAATGGATAAGACAGCGAAAAATATTGACTCAAATCAAATATTTGTTTTTCATCTACTCTCGTTCATTAAAAGTACTAAGTAACTGATTTCGCCTTCAGCCATTTCTGTTTTCTCCTGCTTCCGACCGTTTATTGATATAAGAATAAACAAAATTTTCAAGTATGGTACAATTGTTTTGCAAGCCAAGAAAAAAAACAGAAGAAACGAGCGAATGAATCTTTTCATGCTGCAAACTGATGCAGTCAGTCATTTTTTTACTCTTTCATGTTGTTGGTAAACACCAATTGTGAGTAGTTTTTTTCAAGTTATACAATATATTCTAGTTTATCGGTAAGTGCTCAATATTTCATGAAAGTCGTCAGGTATAAAGGAATTTGAAACACTGTCGAATATCATAGTTCATAGTTAATATAAAAATTCTATAGGTAAATTAAACTGTCTTACAGAATAACTTAGAAATCGAACAGAATACATCAATAAGTTTTTCTATTTGCGCAATATGGCTATCATTGTAAATCGTAACTACTTGAGAAGTCATCATAGATAATAACGTCAGTCTTCAATTTCCAGCGAACATTGAATTTATCAGGTTCATACTACAGAGAATCGAATATGTTGTAGCATGGTACTAAGTAGAAAATTCACCGAATTCCGTAAAATATTATGGAAAAGCACTATTTTAAAATATATCTGTAGACAACACTAAACAAACTTTCATTTGATATATTTCTTTCATAGTTTCATATTCCGAATTTTCTCTTCGTCAAAAGGTGGATGATGTCTATTAATTCATCCAAGATTTATTTGTTTGTTTCGATCCTTGGCTGAGTATATAATCATGGAGTAATCTTGTATCTACGCATTCAAACAGATCTCCATTCTGATACTCATTCTATTGTCTCTATACTCAACACAGCCTCATATCTTTTCTTGATCATGAAGTGTTTTAAAACTCGAACTATCATCGAATTGTCTCATCCCGACAGTCAGCTTCATATCCATTCATCACAAACAAAGTATATTTTTAGAAAAGACTGAAGTATAGAATTTTAGAGTAGATTTATGTAGAGCTCGACTTGAGCTTGTTGAAGCAAGTTCACGAATTATACACCTTTTAATAGACACTTTCGAGTTCTATAAAGTACCACACTATATCTTTCTCATCGTATTCAGTGATGAAAGTGTGAAGTGGCCCTAGTTACAGTTCCGACCACTATTCTTGATTTCATTATTTTAATACCAGTAGATATTTTCAGACCCATCACGGATTCACCACCAAATTATCCATCCAGAATCCTCACTCATCTCCACCCCACCATCCCGAATGCTCGGTATCTTATTCAGCACCAACGCCATTCCAGTACACACCCAACATCAAGAGCGATCACTCAGTCTATCATATACCATCAAGATCCATCACCCACATCGCAATTAATATAAAAATCTTCACCGAAATCAATACCCAATATGAAGCTCCGTTTTGCTAAGACTCGTCCTTGCCCTCACTCAACCTGTCGCTCGAGATCAAGCCAACTACTAACAACCAGCGTGCGCACCCAAAATAAACACCCATTCCACAGACCATCCCCTAATATGAAGATTCATCATTCTCACTCACATAAGCATGAAGGGTGTGAGCACCGGTGTGAGTGTGGATGTGGAACCTGACTTAGTTGAAGTGAATAGCCACACCCACATCCTGTTTCGCTCGCAATATAACGGTAGCGATTAAGAACCATGGCATTCAAGATTTATTATTTTTTCCCATACGACCCTTTTACCAACACACAGGCGAGTATTAAATACAAACTACTATTCATTTTTTATATCAGTTAGGAAAAAATACTGATGGACATGACGACAACAGATACTAGTGGATGTCTATCCCTTTTATCGGGGAGTACGGTCGAGGGTCAAACTTATACACGTCATATGGCTAACCAGAATATTCAAGACATTGACATTCTTATTCATTGTGGTATTGTCAAATATGAACAAAATGTCATTCAAACAGGTGTCCCAGGATTTGTTCGAATTAAATTTGATGATGGAATTGAAGCTACGGGAAGTATTCAATTTATATCTCAAGATAATGCGAACGGTATTCGGTGTCTCAATGGATTTCAACTGAAAAAAGAACATTGTACAAGTGAAACACAAATTGGTGCTCCTCTATGCGCTGTGACTCGAAAGGGTGAAACATCACCCGATGCATCTTGCGCTGCTGCAACACAAACTCTAGAATATAAAACAATTGATATCAGCAAGCAATTTCACGATGCACTCATCAATGTTGAACAACAACGTAATCAACTGAATTTTGATACGATTCGAATGAACTATAAACTATTTAGTCAAGGTGTATGTCAATCGATATCTCAATATGCTTTACCATTATATCGAACACCATACAATCAATCGATGTTTGAAGAAAAACATATCAATGAACAAACATTTCGTGATCTTTTCACTTTAGTAGGTCCTGCCTATGGATATAGTTTACCACAAGTAAATCTGGTTCGTATTCAAACTATTCTCGATTTCTATGATAAATATGCACATATGGGTAATCCGGATAATATCACAGATGTAGCAAATTATTTTAAATCATGTGCACCAATCGATGCTGATTTTGTTCCATCACTTCAATTGAAATGTTGGCCAAACGATATTCAACCATTTTTCGAACGAATAAAACAAAATCGTCCGAATATTTATCATTTAATTATAAATAAAACATCGATGCATGTCATACCAAAATGGTCAACAAAAACACCGGCATGTGATAGAGAACTAGAATTTCGTTATTCATTTTCTGCTATTGAATTAATACTTGCTCAACAACGTTCGATAAAAGAACGAATTCTAAATGGAATTGCACGAAGTATCTATTTCAAATTTTTAAAAGAACAAAAAGTTCTACCATCATATTTTATCAAAACAACAGTACTATGGATGTGTGAAACAATGGATCTTTCTTCAGATACTGAAGAAATATTAGCACAAAAATGGCGTCAATATGCTATCGATCTATTGGAGAAACAAGATTGTCCACACTATATTATCCCCAATGTGAACATACTCGGACCGTATTCTGCTGATTCAATACGAACTGCTCGAGAAATTTTATTAAAAGTAAATATAAACGAGATTCACAAGATAGAAATGTTTTCTGCTACTGGCCAACAATTCTATCGAAATAAATATCATGAGAATATTGCTAATTTTCTCAGTCAATTAAAAACGAATGATATTATTTGTGCTCTTTATGATTATCAACAACTTAAACGACAATGGATTAGTTTAGAATCATCACAAATAACTATTGACAATGATGAAATTGATATGAGTGAAACATTGACTATTCTCAACACATTACGTGGATTGGATGGAAATTATGAAAATTGGAAAAAATTTCGGGAAATATTTTTAACAGATATCCTATCTGCAGAACCAATTTGGGGTGAAACTGTAAATGTAGAAAGTGTTGTTGATTTTGTAGAAGGTTTATTCAGTATTGGTATTGTTCTTACAACTATGAATGAAAATATTTCATCTAACACTTTACTATCGCAACAAGGTGCACAGTGTAATATGGAAGATTTCCAAAATTATCAAAATGTTATTCATCAATATTTAAATCCGACGACATTATACAGTAGTCTGCAATCGACATATGCATATTGGTATAATGATCCTGTTGCAGCCTTTGAACGACGACGAGTGATTGATCATCATCCGGATGGACCCGAAATGCAACAACGTGCGAACGAAAAAGAAAAAGACTCGTTGAAATTTCTCATTGACATTTGTCGAAATACTCCTGATCAAAATTTAACTTTGAGAGAACTCTTTCAACAGCCAAATATGATGAATATGACGGATGATGAATCACTTGCCATTGCTATTCAAAGATCCTTAGACGATTAGCACACTTTAGGATAAATTGATTTCTGACAAGATTTACTTTTTCTCTGTATGTTTTTATTGGTGGATAAAATTTCCTTTTAAAGTTTAAGAATGCAGACCAATGAACGAAATGTTATGTTCATTATTTTGATAGAAATTTACAGTTACATAAGCGATAGGGTCAAATATACACTCTGAATTCAGGTCTTAGATGTCTAGTAATGGATGTTTTCAGACATTTTTATGCGATGAAAAATGTCTACTTCATTCGAAAAACTCATTGTAGTAAGACTAATCCGAAAGTTGGAATGAACTTTTATTTACCAATAGAAACTCTATTTCAATTTTTTTTATTTTATCTTCTCGATTTTCTTTTCGAATAAAATCATGCGTGAAATACAATAAAATAATTACAAGATAATGCTACTCTTGCTTTAGAAAGAAAAAGACAATCGATACAATATGTTGTCTGAAAGAGAATAATGTTTCCTTTACATTGAGAAAGAAAAAGAATCCACACACTTTCATTTGAGTGCACAACAGTTTTTTGACCTAGAGTTTATTTTACCTTTCTTTAGTCATTCTGTCCTTTCCCTTTCGAAAATAAACTAAAATATGAAGAGCAAAGTTCTCACCACAGATTTTCATTTCACTCGAATGAAGTCTGTCGATCTTGTTGATAAATCTTCTGTCTTTTGAAAAAGTTGCTATATGAAAGAAAATATGAGCAAAATCATTTGTTAGCGACTTGATTTTGTAAAATTAAACATAAGTATAGTATTGGAAAATGAACTTGACTGCAGGTAAGTTTTTTTTATACCATGTGTATCTTAAGTTATTCTCTATACATTGAAGAAATCACCCTAGAGATCTTTGCTGAAAGGAGGTATCGTAAAAAAAAGCCTAGTGTTAGCGAAGTAACCTAAAAAAGGAGATCAATTTTTACTGCATTCACTTTGGTTTAAAAAAGACTCGCAACTGAGACAATGGTTTTCAAAGCTGAATGGTACATTTTGTAGACGACTGTTGAGACTACAGGATCGGTATTCAAAGTTTTTTTCTGAGCATGAGTAGATTTTTCGGGATTTGGGTGTAGGGTATGAGGTGTGAGGGTGGAACTGTGGAGGTGTGGTGTGGGATGTGGTTGGGTGCGAGTGTGGGTATGGTACGGGTATGTGTGCAGAGATGAAATTCACACCCCACCCATCCCTCCATAGCCACCCATACCCACGCTCAACCATTTCGTACAGATTTCTAAGGTATGTATATATAGGTCATTTTATTATTGTTTGATTGTGAGTTTGTTGAAAATAACCGAATAAAGTGATCGAAATATCCAATGAAAAAATGTAAATCAGTAGTATTGCTTCACCTACTAAAATACTTCGATAGCAAGAATACCCTGCATAACCTCGATGCCCATAGCCGCTCATACATGTACACAATACCCAATATTACATAATGAGAGTCCTAGTAGGAAGTTTTTCTCATAGATCCGATATTGAATGTCATTCAAACACATCAACTAATGATTAAAAGATTGTCGATAACGAGTGCTAGAACTAGACAGTGAATTGAAGCAAGTATTATCACAGTAGGACAAAAGAACCAGTTCAATATCATTTCTTTCACTACATGCATAGTATGAATGAAGAATACTGCTCCAGTTCGTTCACACTAGTTCAGAAAAGATATCTCAAAGATTCTTCATTTGTTCTGTTGTAGCATTCACATGTTGTAGTAAGGAAAAAATGAGTCTTTTGATTATTTATTTATTTGTTTTTCTACATTATATTCCAGTGCAAAAAAGAGAGTTCAAAAAAATGGAAGTGGATAGAAACTTCAATTGACTCACTCGAATTTTGTACTGGAAACCTAGTCAGATCTAGGTAAAAACTGCACTAAATTTTTTGTTAATCTTCGGAAGTAAAATGGAATGAAAAAGATACAAGTCTTCAGAAAAACAAAACTATCGAACTTTCTGTAATTTGCATAGGTTCAAAACTAGTAAAGCAAAATAAAGCACCCACTTTTAAAAGATGTGGAATTTCGGGAATAATGAAAGTTTTGGGAAATCTGAATATGGATGTACTGCAACAGACTATTAAAGCGACGCAACAATGTTTTACGTTGTAACAAAACAGAAAGCTTGCTTGATTACAAAAACCCACCTCTACCATTTTTTATTTCACAAACCATAAGATAAAAAAAACACAAACAAAGATAACAACTTATAAGTCAAAATATTCCGTATCTTTCCACCATCGAAGCTTCAGTATACGCTTACTTGTTATAAAAAAAGGTGGTGATATAGTATTAGTGCATTCAACTGCACATGTGAGCAGCTTTTGGTTCCTACTAACTGTTTCGCTTCCCTTTCTATAGTAACAAACTCACTTTTAAGTAATGGTAAAGTACTTCTAAAGTGTAGGCTACTAGCTAGAAGAAATGTTGCTTTCGACTCTTAAAAACCACGTTACTCTGTATATGTAGAGTTTCACATTATTATCCTGCAATAGAACAATGAAATCTTTCTCAGTTTTTATTGTTTAAGATGTCCCGTAACGCTCTCGTTACTGGTGCTGCTCGAGGGATTGGGCGTGCCATAGCCCTCCGCCTTGCTAGGGATGGTCTCAATGTTGCTGTCAATGATATCAAAGCAAGTTCTTCAGATCTTAACAAGACACAACAAGAAATCGAAAAAATGGGTCGAAAATCTGTCGCTATCACTGCTGATGTTTCTGTTGACAAAGCAGTTGAAACAATGATACAGAATACTACAAAACAACTGGGCAGTTTGGACGTAGGCATCTCTTTTTTTTGCGATTATTTCAATTTTTCTATGAGTAATAATACAGGTCGTAGTCGCTAATGCAGGAATTTTCCAACTGAAACCGATTCTTGATATTACTACAGAAGAGTGGGACAAGATATTTGCAGTTAACTTGCGAGGTGTATTTCTTTGCTACAAAGAGGCTGCCAAAGTCATGATTGCACAAGGTACGGGAGGCAAAATTATTGGTGCCTGTAGTATCGGTGGATATACATCAGGTCCAATGGTTAGTCATTATTGTGCCAGTAAATGGGGTGTGCGTGGTCTCACACAAGCTGCTGCTATGGAATGGGCTAAACACAAGATCACAGTAAATGCTTATTGTCCAGGTATGTTTTATACCGATTTTTTTCTAAAATATGAATCTAACAAACAATACAGGACTTGTCCAAACTGTGATGGGAAATATGGTTGACGAAGAAATAGCAAAAACCCAAGGAAAGAAAAAAGGAGAGATCTACAAAAATTACTCAGACAATGTGATCGCTCTTGGCCGTATAAGTCAGCCTGAAGATGTTGCAAGCTTGGTGTCATACTTGGCTAGCAGAGATTCTGATTATATGACTGGACAGAGTATTATCATTGATGGAGGAATCAGATTTTCTTGATTTCAAGTTATATCAGTTTCAAAAAAGAACTTTTTTCATATATATCTTGCATTAGAAGTTCTTATTATGCCGACAGGGTGTGCGTGTGGGTGCGGGTGTGGGAGGGTGTGAGTGTGGGTGCGGGTTGATCATATCTCTACTAACACACACTCACATTCACCGACACCCACACCCAGAATTCATTAAATGTCATTTTTACTTTTTGTTGCTTTTTTTCGGATGGCTGCGTATGTGAGAAGGTATCCTCTTTGTTTTTTTTAATTTTCAGCAATTCTTCCATGATTTTGACCATTTTTCGTAGGTCAGTTTCACTTTTTTGTTTCTCAGCTTAAATTAATACATCGATTGCAACGGCGCTCAGACAGCTAGTCTGTAAGGAATCGTTTGACCATCTGCTATCGAACAGCTGATTTTCTCCGGCGAAAAATGATCATCTTGCGTTTTGTAGAAAGGAACGTACGTGTATTGGATAAATTTTACGATCCCCCTACTTTTCGGTTATCGGGGCACCCCTGCTTGTTGCTATCGCATTTCATCATATCCGATTTCTTCCAAGTATCAGCAAGCAGTTGTCCATATTAACCTACATATAGTCCAAAAAGTATCCGGACACCTACGTGTTTTTTACGTATTTCTTGGTCTGTGAAGCAGAAACAAGGGATATTATTTTTTCTTTTTTGCTAGTAGATAGTCCTTGCTTCATACTAGATCCTCTACGAAAATAAGCAATTTTAATTATCACCTCGAGTTACAGAAAGCTTTTCTTACAAAAATGCCTGATTTTTCAGTATATTCAGAGCAAGACTTTTCTACAAAAATTACTTTAACTTTTAAAATCATGTCAATAGACAGAGCTAGCTTTTCTCGTTCTAGTGTTGTCCATATGATATAATTTTGATATCGAAAAAAACGATCACCTTTGTATGAAAAGCAGAACAGTCTTGCTCTGGACGTAATGAAAAATCAGACATTTTTGTGAGAAAACCTTTCTGTAATTCCAGATGATAATCAAAATTGCTTATTTTTATAGAGAATCTAGTATGAAGTAGGAACTATCTACTGACGAAAAAAGAAGAATAATATCTCTTGTTTCTACTTCGTAAATCAAGATATATAAGTGTCTGGATATTTTTTGGACTATCTGTATGTCAAATAGACACGCACGTAATCGGAAAAATATGATTACACGACTCAATATTACCAACGTACAACTTCATGATCGTATGCACAGAAATATGATCGTTTATGGACAAATAAACCTCGTCTACGGTTTTCGTTTTACTCTGTATTTCTTCGTATACGATCGTCCAAAATATGATTATATACTGAGAAATACGGAAAGAGAGCAGTTACTTCATTCTGACAGTTAATCAAGCACGTAAGATAGTATAGTAGTATACCACGGAATCTGTAGTAAGCTCAGCACTGTTGGAGGATTAGATATTGTCGGATGCGACATGAAAAATATTATCGATATATGACAAGGAGAAATCTTCAACTTATCACATCATACTGTTGGAAGCTATCTTGCCGAATAAATCCCATCGGATTTGACAGAATTCTAGGGTAGGTCTAACCAGCTTTGGAATTTCTCCTCACTTTGACGCATGTATTACGCTACGAGCTAGCTATCCATTATTAGATTCACATCACAAGCTTCCCTAGAGTCCACAAAAACGATCAAGAAAAGTGAGCTCAAGATTATGACTTTACATGTCGATCTAGATCAGAAAAACCTGCTAAGATCATGAGAGAATGACCAGTTCGCATCTGAAATATAATTGAGTGACTTTGCCTCCGTTAGAGAGCTATAGAAATTGGGTTCCAATTAGAGATATATAACATCTCCGAAATTGATCACTAATATCATATACTTTAGCCTCCTTAGCTATACAATTCGACTGGTAAACATGTCAGTTTGTGTTATGTGGTCTTTTTTATGATATGATAACATTAATCCATATACTCATGGATGCTTTCACCAACAACCTACTTTTTCATGAAAGCAAAAGAGGAAACAGCGATGGAGTGGGATGCCACGTTCGATTGATAATTTACCTATCAAACAATTCGAAAAGAATATGAAAATATGTTTGACATGTATTCGAAAAGCACACTAAAAAACAAAAATGACCGAAACTTCTTCGCAATCGTTTATTCTTAATATTTTATTGTCGAATCGAAACTTCTACACCATCACGAATATTCTTGTCATATTCGAGAGTCGATTCATGAAATGTCGATGTATAATGGGGATTATTTCGAACATAGTTTGCATAGTCAGGTGCACCGGGATAGATAATATTGTCAGCAACAATCATTGTACCACGTTTGATCAAACCGACATTTTCAAGTAGTTTAAAATCACTTAAGTAGGCCTCTTTATGATGATCAATAAAGATAAAATCAAATGAATCAACATTGAATTGTTTACTCAAACGAGGAATCGCACGGTCAGTTTGATCAAGAACAATTTGTATGCGATTTGCAACACCAGCATGTTCATGAATACGTCGAGCAGTAGCTGCTGATTCAGGATTTACTTCGATGGTGACAATTAATGTATCTTCAGGTAGTTGAGAAGCCATACGCAATGAACTATAGCCAAGAAAAGTACCTTTTATAAGAACAAAAAAAGAAATTGTAAGGATATGTTTCAATGAGAATCTACCGAGTTCAAGGACCGTTTTTGGTTGTCTAGATTGTAAAGCCGCATCAAGAATTTTTCCTTTTCCATCGCCAATATTCATGAGTGCTTGTTGAGTCCAACCGTACTCGTCAATGGTATTGATGACACTGCTAGCATCACCTGGATGACTATTCTTGAGAACATAATTCAAAAATGCTTCACGAAAGTCACTAGACATTTTCAGGAGTATAAACGATTTCTTCTTACAGTTATCTCAATAACACACTGCACTTTATACTATGTCATTGAGGTAACGCCTCCATCATCATTTTCTTTTTGTTCTTTTATTCGATATGCTTTCTTAATCACACCATGGTCATGCTCTCGACTGAGTCATGTTTAGCGTTTGTTTGATCTAATATACGAGAAAGAGTAAGTAATACTATTGCCTATTTGATGATTCATCATAGCAAGGCATCGATTGATTGGTGAACAACAAACAAATTACACGAGGAAAATTGTTAAATCTATCAAACTCAACAAAGACACGAAATAAGCAATAAAAAAATCATCTTTCCATATAGCTAATTTATTACAAAATTATAAACGAACGACAGCGACATCTAACTGAACGGTTCTTCCATTCTTTTTTTCTCTTCACAGGATCGTGCTGCCATACTTGACAATTAGCAAGCGAGACAAAACAATGAATTAAGGAGACTTTATTCATTGCATCTATTGCAATGTTGAAAAGAATTCATCATAGATCTGATAGAGGAATCAATGATTTCTATGTTTCCTGATGTATCACGTGGCGTATGAGATATGAGTGTAGAAGAGGTGAAACATCCGACCCTCCTTTCTACCGCTATTTGACATGACAGTGAAGATTCCAGCGGAAGCTCAACACCATATCAGCTTGTCATTATTCCGAAACGACGGGTTATCTTCGCTGTTAATTGATCTACAAGATAGCTTGATTGATTTTCTTAAATGCGAGATTATCACTTAGACGATTTCAGTCTTTCGACTTTTTCTCTCTAATTATCAAGCGATCAAAAATTTGTTTTATATGAATCTTGAAGTTGAAATTTTACTAGATTCAATCAAATCAAATTCGAGCTTATAGCTTAATGAAATCACACGACAAATTGTTCAACATTTGTACCATTACTTTTGCATCTGGTGTTATTATAATCAACTGTCCGACAACGATTAAACTTTCATTTTTTCATTGGATGCTTTAGATTTTCTTGTTTTTCATCAGATAATTTCAATTTTTAAAGTATAATGCATTTTTTCTTGGTTGATATTCTTAGAAGCATGTACTATACCATAAAAAAAAATATTTCGCTTTGGCTTTTTTTATGCGAATCAATTCACAGCATTTACAATACATTGTTGATATTTGATAACGGATAGGCATAACTTTATCATTTTGAGAAAACATGGGTGTGGATGTCTAGTGAGATGAATATGACAGCTACAGTCACAGCCATATCCCATCCATATCCACACCCTGGCCAGGAGGATTGCATCGTTTTGTGATTGAAAAATTATTTGATTTAATCTAAAACATCTGACAGATATTCACTTGCGAAAAAAGAATGATTCGATTAGGGAAATATACAGTGGGTTCCAAAATTATTCAACAAGGTGTAGTTTGGATTCTTTTTTCGTAGCCTTAAGTACTAGAAAGAATTCAAATAGTGATTTGAACCGAGAATATTGTTGTCAACTAGAATTCGAGAAAATGATAACTATCATAAATTTTCGCAAAAAGAGTTTCTGGAAAACTAAAACCCTGGTTGTTCAACATTCAGAAGCCGCAATAGAAATCTTGTTTTAACAGTCTAGAATCATATAACACCCAATTCTCTACAAAATAAGACATCTCCGAGCTTTCTACGATCTCTCCATCAAAAGTTATAAGGATCGCAAAAATCGATAAAATGCAGTTTTTAGTCGCTGTCTCATAAATTTCACTTTTTTCAATTTTTGTGACGCTTATAACTTTTGAAAGGGAGATCATAGAAAGCTCGGAGACGTCTCATTTTCTAGAGAATTAGCTGTTCTATAATTCTAAACTGTTAAAACAAGCTTTCTATTGTGGCTTCTGGATGTCAAAAAACCAAGATTTTGGTTTTCCAGAAACCCTATTTTGGGAAAATTCATGATAGTTATCATTTTTCGAATTCTTGTTGGCAACAATATTCTCTATTCAAACCACTATTTGAATTCTTTTCAGCACTTAAGGCTATGAAAAAAAATCCAAATTACATGTTGTTGAATGATTTTGGAACTCACTGTATGACCTATATATGCGATTAATGGTAATCGTAGAATATCTCAAAAGCAAATATAAGTGAATCCTTTGCAAAACACAAATAATTGTTTTCTTCCCAGGTCTTATTTCTCATTTTAAAAAATGATGTCATTCGATTGTCACGAATAAGATGTGTTTTAATAATAATTTTTCATTCTATCTATTTCGTCTAAATCCAATGATAAGTCTAAATATCCAAAAGTGTACACTTCGATTTCATGTCCTTGATAAAACGACTTTTTCTTGGAGAGTAAATTATTCGAGAACATATTTAAATTCTAACTCTGCTATTTTGAATAGTACGGGACCTACAGTCTTTATTTTCAAAAGTCCGTTTTCAGAAGCTTTTTATAAAAAGCTGTTTCTTCTACTGAACACGAAAACCTTATGAAAACTCTCGGTTTTATAAAGAACTTGAAAATGCTTCTGAAAAGTGGAATAAAAAACTTAACGGTTTTTTTGCTATAATATTTCAAACAATCGAAACTGTACGAAGTCGTCAAACAGAAATAAAGTTTGTTTTTGTTTCATTTTTTTTTATTCAAATCCTTTAAGGTCATGCAATCGTCTTATTTGCTATCGAACAGCAGCAGAGATGTTCCTCTAGATAAAGAATATAGAACGAAGAAAAAAATAAATTTGACATTTTCTTTATACTTTTGTGGGCTTAAACGGTAGAAAAATACGAAGAAGAGAGAAGACGGATACTTTGTGATTTATACGTCCTCACTGCAAAAAGATATGAAGAAGATAAGCATCTTTGCTTGTATATATATTTCTATAGTCCATAGTGTGTGGTCCATTTTTCACATCTGTCCTCGTATTAATTTTTCAAGCAACTACTCTTCCAAGACAACAAATGTGTATGCTATTTCATCGGAATCATTTATAAAAAATCCATATATCTATCACTTACCTGGAATTACTCCTGAAACAATCGAAACCTGTTCTCGTCTTCTTCAACATAATCACGAACATTATCATATCTTCTTTAATAGTGAACACCACTTTCACAATCATGCTACGCATTATCTTCTAGCTGCATTAGGTCTTGGTGCTTCATCTCACACATTAGAACATATCTATGAACAACAGAAACAAGTTCAACAACCCATACGTCCACTTCACGATAATAAAGACTTTGATGTGAACAAATGTTTAGGTGATGAAAATTATTACGGTAATTATTTAGAATTCTTTAAAAAAGAATTGGAAAGTGAGAAATACCATGGAAATGTTGAAGATTTAATTGAAGATTATTTATTCAACAAAGATTATCTCGATCTTGTATTCAATGGTGCCTATCATCCATTTATTCATCTTGGATATGCTTTGGAATTTCAAGTGAAAATAATGGCAGTTGAAGGGTTAGCAATGGCAGCCGTTGATCGAGTCAATGTCAAAGATGTCTTAAAACATTTGAATTATGACCAAAACAAAGATGGCAATAAAACAGCCTTAGAGATTATTGAATTGATTATCAAAGATCAACGTTTTGACGACAAGGTCTTTTACAATGATGACGCAACTAAAGTGGATAAATTATTAGAACGAGGTGGTGGTCCGTTGATTGCAGAATATGCTCAAATGTGGAAATGTGATTTAGATGATCTTAGACAAGCTAGTGTTTTGGTGAATACAGCTGTCATACGACCGAAAAAAGCACTTCGTCTCGATTTCTTCCTAATGCATGCAACAACAAGTGGTTTATTCATAGATATATTCGTTCATTCATTGAAAAAGACAGAAAATCAATTTAAATTCTTAAAAGCTAAATTTGCAATTGATCTTCTCTACTATGTTGCACGTGGACGACCAAAGTTAAATGTGAATTATTTACTCAATGAATATCAATCATCGAAAGAACATTCATATTCAGATGTGCAAAATCCATGGCTACCTCTCATTGATAAATGTTTAACACATCAAGATACGCATGTGGTGAAGACGATAAGGGCATTGGTCTATGCTGAAAAATTTGATAGTGCACAAGAGAAAGATAAAATGTCCTATTTAAAAATAGCACAAATGGTAATGGATGCTCTCTTTCCAGCTGATAAAAAACAATGGTCTCATGAGGGAGTTGGTTGGGAAGAATATTGGAAGACAGTGGAAGATTCATAAATAGAATATGATTGAACAGAAGCAATGAAACCTTTTTTATATTATTCAAGACATTTCTACCTAGTTTATAAACGAATTTTGTAGTTGACTACCCAACCAACCATTCGATAGGCTTTTCGACGCGTCGATTTAAGCTTTCGATTGGCATCGGAATTCCAAATCGACCCCTAGGATTGCCATTTTCCGATGGGGCCAGGGGTCTGCGATGGATTGCTTTTCCAAATATTTTGCAGTTTATAATCTTCCATTTCGAGGGATCGAAATATCAATTCCGATCGGTACTTGATGACCACACTATTAATGATTTTCGACTCCTTTTTTGTGTTTGGTTCGATTGGTTCCGATGGACTATTCCAATACCCATCGAACGACCTTTCTTGATGGGTTCTAAGTGAAACGAAAGTTGCAAAATATCGAGTGGTCGATGTTTTGCAAGGTTCCGAGCAATCGAAATTTCGACCACTCAAATTTTTGATAATTTTCAAAAAGTTTTTACCACCACTTATTTTCGAGCAGTTGACACTGATCGTATATAATTGCAGAACAGTATGCTCGAACATATATACTTACGAATACCAGAGCCCTCGGGACCTATCGAAAATAAATGTAGACCAGTAGATTCGAACATATGTACTGACGATTACGAAGCTTGCATGAACCAGATGATCTAAATATGACATTCTCAGCCTGAATAAATTTCTGTATCATCATGAAATACATAAAACGCTGATAAAAATTTTTCATGTATGATATGAACTAATTGTTTTTTCAAAAAAAAATGAGAGGAAATTGCTACTATTAATAAAAAAATATTCAATATATAATCTTGACTATTTTGAAAGAAAAAAATTCTTTTTAATATATAATCTTGGCTAATTTTTTCGGAAAAAATTGAGAGAAATTTGTTGCCCTTAATAGTTGACAAAATAATCCGAGTTATTATAAGTCTCCTTGTATGAACTGGAATTTTTATGAACAAATATATAGTACTTTGTTATCAATTACAGTTGAAAAAAAATTGAAAACATGTTAGAAAAAAATACGACAAATCTCACTCAACTGCTCTCTTTAAGGCTTGAATATTCAATTATTTCAATAGTTTCTTCATCATTAAGAAATCTGTACGAATGTTTATGCAAAATATGCGATGACGATCTAAGAATAAGACACGAAGAACGTTTTCGAATGTAA
The DNA here is from genome assembly GCA_905250125.1 of Rotaria sordida. Classification (NCBI taxonomy): domain Eukaryota; kingdom Metazoa; phylum Rotifera; class Eurotatoria; order Philodinida; family Philodinidae; genus Rotaria; species Rotaria sordida. The sequence goes on along the minus strand of CAJNOL010002508.1, from coordinate 2,209 downwards.
ATATTCGGAATTGTTGAGAATGTTGTATTATTCGTTTTAAATTGTAATAAATGATGTCTTACAAATTCATCAATAAGATCTTCTAATAAAATAAATATTTTTCCACTATCGTTTGGATCGGTTACAATTGCTCTAATAAGTCCTAATTTAGTTTGTCGTCCAAATACAAATGAAACACGACAATCGGCGAATTTACGAGATTTTATGGATGATAAAGTTTTATATTTTATATGTTTGATGACTAATTCATTATGATACAAGAATTTTCTTTTTGTGATTAAGTTCAAATGCTTCATCTCATCAACATAATTTGTAAAAGACACTTGTTTTCCCACGTGTATTTCTTATTTTGATACTAATTTGCGACTAAGAATACTTTCATTAAAATAAAATAGTTTTTCTGGATAATCACGTTTGAATACATCAATTATAGCTTGTCGATAATATTGTAAATTTGAAATTAATTGTGGTCCATAGTGTGTCATACCATGGATCATGCACACCATGCCATGATCAAAGCCTGAAATAGTAATTAAGAATAAATACAGCCTGAGAAATTCTTTTTCAACCGACGATAAAATCTATTGAATTGTTAGCAATTTTTGTGTAATGCGTAGAAAATGAAAGAATAGTGAGAAATAAATGATTAGGTAGTTATAGCTCATTTAACATTGAATTTTGATAACTCATGATATTCTAAAAACATAACTCTTTTTCAAATCGCTACAAACGAGTTAAACCATCTTAAATGAATTTAACGTGACCAAACTCATTGTATTACTTTTATTACTGATGTCAAAATGTAATTATAATCGCATCAGCTAATAATTGATGATGATTTTTTTTCCTTCAATTTAAAAAAACATTTATCGTTCAAGCAAAAAAATTAAAATAATCTTTATCAACATTTATCTATGCTTTTGTTCTCATTATTATGAGATAATATGCATGATAGAGAATTAGATGTAATAACAACGCGTAGTCTACAAACTAACTTTTAAAATTAAAAGTACTATACATATATAAAGGACCTAGATATTGTATTGATTCATGAATATGTAAAAGTGAATGTATATCGGATGATATATGACGAAGGTCAAATATCTTTTGCCAATCTTTCACATATTGATGTAATAATCCTTTGACTAATATTATATCATAATTGTCAATAACATCTTTACAAGCAATGTTAACGGCAGCTAATAACAATGCAAAATATCGACGATATTTTGGTAACATTGCTTGTAACAATACTATTGAACTGTGATGCATTAAAGATCTGAATTCGTTCGTCTTGAAACGTGCAATATGTTTTATTGTTCGAAATCTTCGACTTGTAGTAGTAGGAATTTTAACAGAAGATAACCCTTGATCAATACTATTTTGTTTGATTATAAAGCGACCATTTTTGTCAACAACCAGTTTTGGATTTGGAAAAAATCAACAAACAAAATTTTTTAAATACACCTTAATATAATGTATGCAATGAATCAAAGAGTATTGATTCACCAAAAGAATAATATTTTAATTTTGTTAAAGGACATGGACCTAAAACAAATAAATTTTACAACATATATGTAGCAAATAATCATATAAAATTCTCTTCTGAAATACTCTCCCAAATAATCTGATTAAATCCAGGCATCCTAGACAATATTTAGACAACGCTTACCAGCATGTCCTTTAACAGGAGAGTCATGCTGCTCGGCTTCGATCACCAGATTATTGCATATGGAATCATTCCTGGCTTCATCATTTCTATACGGGAATACTTTGATGGTACTTTTTCGTACATTGTTCAAATAGACAGTAAAATTTTCACCTAAAATAATGCAATAAATTTTGAATTTGAAGAATGAAACTAAATAATAATTAATGTACCTTCAGTAAAGCATTGTGCACAACTATAATTAACATTGTAGGAGACCATATTAGTCAATAACGATTGAGCTGGTTTATCTGTACATGACGCAATAATAAAAAATTTAATATTTTGTTCATCTACACCAGGAATAAAAAAATTAACACCAGCTTCTAATTATGCACATTCTTGATATATCATGCCCAGTATAGTTCGAAATAATTTATTAGTTGGATGATTTGATGTTGGTAAAACACCACCAAGAATTATAGATTCCGAATATCGTCGATTTGGGAAAGGAATTTCGTTTATCATAAAAGTTATTGGCCATAGAGATACATGTTTGTT
>CAJNOL010002507.1:0-37629 GCA_905250125.1 Rotaria sordida | reverse complement strand
GTTTAATGTTGCGAGTATATCTCTCATCGTCGATGAGAAAACGGGAAGTGGGAACAGTGGAGAATATCTTTTATCATCTGTGAGAAGGAAAGGTTCGAAGTCATCGAATAAAAATCGATCAGTGTTTTAATGATATCTATTTTAGTATTCGTTTATTTCGACTTATTATTTTGTTTCAATAAATTGACATTTTAATATCTCTATAAATTTCATCTATTTAAATCTAGACTATTCGATAACTAATCGTTCGTTGATGTTGAGAGAGAGAAACTTATTTTCATTTCACTCTTATCTTGTTGATGGATGTCAACGTTCCATAGGTCAATCTCCATGCCTTTGAAAATGACAGATCTTATTTACATTAATAAAAACAAAATATGTAGTTACGGATTTGAGGATGCATTCGCCAAACCATTAGGAAATAACTGTCTCAATCAATGATAGACTTAACGTAGTCTATATTATATTTGATAGGTTCTACTTCTCGGATGAATCATTATTAAATCCGATGGATTTCAAATATTGGTTTATCTTAGTATCGGAATAGGATCTAATGAAATCGAAACAAAAAAATTCTTAAGATATATGACGAACGATGTCCCAAGCGAATAACTCCCTTCCTATCTTGAAAAATTTTCCTTTTTCTTCATCATTTTTTATTGCTCATCAATTCTACAATGAAAATTCATTTGTTTTTTTATCTCTAGTGTCATAAATGTCGATCAATAAATAATGATCAACTTTATCCATTTTTATGTAATTCATCTAGTTATTGCAAATATTCTAAATTTTATTTTATTTTTCCTGCTAAATAAATAAATTATGTTGAATCTATTCAATCCGATGAACGATCCATATAAAACAATTGTTAATATAACTGAATAACTTAATAAAAAATCTATTCTTGAATATTTCTTAACTAAATTAAATTCTTATGATCAAAGTTCAAGTTTAATACGTTGATTAGCAAGAATAACAACAAGCTCCTAGTCTATCAACACCAACAATAAGTTAAAGATGAACAAATAATCGAAATGGTTTTAATCTTATTGTAGAACAAATCCCACCAATATATTATATTCAATCTCGTCAAACATATAATCAACTTGTTAAATATATAGAAAAAATAAAATGTCCACCTAACAGAACTTTATAGATATGATAAACATCATTGAAATTGATTATAAACAAAATAAGATTCTATATTAGTTTGACGTGCATTTTTTAGATGATGAAATCGTTTAAAATAATCTATAATAAATAAAAAATGATTAATTGATGAATTATTATTAAATAATTCACGTTATAGAAATGAAGAAATATGTCATCATCTACCTTTATTAGTTTTTTATTTTAACATCTGATTATATAGAATTAACTTATTATATAACAACAAATATATTAAATAAAATTCAAATAATTTTTTAACAAAAATTTATTTTATCATCATTAACTAATTATGATATATTAGTAGTTTTTTTCAGTTATACAACGTTAAAATGAAGATGATTAAGATTTATCTTGGAAAAACAAATGACCATTCTATATTTAAATTATTTATTTATTCATTTTAACATTTCAATAGCAGAAATACTTCAATTAATAATATAAGCTTGTTTTTAAATTTTATTAAATTTATCTAAATTACAAAAACTAACAAAAAATATTTATTTGAATTGATATTAAAAAATTTCTATGAAAACAAATAAGATATAAACGATTGAAATAATAATTTGTTTTCTTTAATATCTAATAATGATTCATGGTTAGAATTATTTTTATTTTCTCCACAATCAGCAAGAATACATTATTTAACATAGAAATTAATTCAAACACTTTATTTAAATTATTTATTATAGAAATCTTAATAAATTATTTCGATAATATATATTATGAATATATTTTCAAATATTCATATGAATATCTACAATTAATTTAACATTTATTAATAAATAATAATCAATTAAAATTAATATTATGTAATGATCAACACTTTCAAATATTAATTATTAATAAATAAGATAAAATAAATTTAATATTTGATTATTCAATTAAATCTTTAACGGAATTATTTTATTTATTTTTAGAACAAGATCAATTAAAACAAATATAGAAATCAATATTTATTCCTATTCTATTACAATGATTATTTAACATTCTAAAAATTAATTCTACAACCTACTATATTTATTTATTAACCACTAAATAAAATATTTCAATTATTTGAACAAATGACAGGAGGTTATCAATAACAAATAAAACAATTTATCATTATTTATATTTCAACGTTTATCTTATTTTATTTATCCAGAACGAAACTATCAAAGAAAATCTCGTAGAAAAATATTGAAATGAAGAAGATTTCTTCCAAGGTTTGTTTTTAATAATGAAAATAACTTCTTAGTGTTCATTTATATCTATTCACTTTGGAAATATTCTACTATCGATACGCACTATTCATGGAAATACTGACAGTCAGTCAACAATGCAGGACTCACTAAAAGATTGATTAGGATTTTATCAAAAATAAATAAATTGAAAACATCGCAAAACGGATAAATGTCAAAAATGATATTTTTTTAAATATTATTAACGATAAGAAAAATTTTATTCGATCATATGAAAAAAGAGAATTTTTTCTGCGATTTACAGATCAGAGATGTTCAGCGCAACTGAAGTCTGCCGCTGTCGCGACACGCTCCTAAAAGAGCCAAGGCTACCACAACCTGGTCAACTCTAGAAAAAGTTTATGCTGATCTTGTACTGGTGACGGTACCGCTCCCATAAACATCTCTGACGGGTATAGGAATTTTTCTTTCCTAACACACCCTCACTCATAGATGCACACTCACGCAAAGGTATGCGAAATTCAAATTTTTCTATATTACTATTCAACAGATTATACAAGCTAAAGAATACTGTTCGAAGAGTTCGAATTAAAATCTCTATGATGCATTAGCTCGAATTCATTTTTATACATTGACAATTGAAGGGAGACAACTTCCAGTCTAACCTTAGATTGGATTAGGAAATTCATTTTTATATATCTTTCCTAGTTGCTGGGATTAGAAAAGATCTCTCAGTGAAGATAAAAGCCGAATTTACACTAGGACCTTCAACAAAACCTTTATCTTAACTTTATCTTGTTTATTTTATTTGCATTATTGTGAGATAACCTTTTATTTAAAAGTATATTTTAGAAATCGAAGAGAAATTCAACTTACTGATCGAAGCATTTTCGAATAGTTAACGGCAAAAAGATCTGCTCATTTCTCAACGCATTTAATTAATTTTCCATTAAATTTTTCTCATAGTCATTTCGTTTGAATTTCCTAAGAATATGAAATATACGATATGATGACACACGCACCTATACCCATATCTAATATTGAAAATTTACTAAAATCCTCTTAATCTTTGAAGGATAAGGTATGAGCAGAAATTGTTTTAGACGTCGACTGGTTTCACCAAGTTCTACATAGAGATAACCTATGAGCTCTATTGACGTCCTTCCAGGTGAAGATGTTGACTCGTTGAACCGGTCTATTAAAAATATTTTTCTATTAGTATTAATAGTTATTTCATATTTGACATTTTAATCTTAAACGAGTTGTGCTAACAAGTTTGAAAGTTAGTTTGAGTCAGAAATGTTGAACTATATTAGCGAACTGATTGAAATAACGATAGTCAGTTATATCGAAATGAATTCTTATAGAAATGTTAAGAGGAATATCTAGCCTAATAGTTCGAAGTATTCATTGACACAAAAATAAAAAAGAATTATATTATAATCTCAACTTTTTTTGTTTTATATAAATCGTTTTTTTTTCTCTTTTGTGTTTAACTTGAAATCGATCAACAATTAACATCATATTATGAAAATTATTTTTATTTTATTTTTTTTACTTCTTTTCAGTACGAATGATGGGTAATACATATAGTTGAGCAGATCCAGCTATGGGTCGATTAATGCATGATATTAAAAATAAAATTTCTACTGATTGTTAATTAATTCCATTAGTTGAAGATGATAATAGAATGGAATTACTTCTGGCAAATAAAATAATTTATTTAGGTTTAGCTCTTCGTCATGTTTATAAAAAATGTTTGGTTACCATATAGAAATTCTCATAAAAGAACACCATCAAATGATGATTCAACAGGAAGTGTTCAACCAGTTGTTAATCGATCATAAAATGAAGATGAACCTATGCATATTGTTTATCGTATACGTGGTTTATCAGGTGATGCAAGAAAATATATAATTGAAAAATTTGATAGAAAGAAAAATAGAAATGAAAATGGTGAAGATGATCCGGAATATATATATATATCGTGTTAGCTAATGTTCTTAGTAAAGATTCACCTTTATAAACTATGATTAAACGTTTTAGATTGAATTGATGATATGTAATAAGGAAAATCATTATTATAAATTTTATTAAAATTATTTTAATATCCTATTAAAGTTAAAGTTAATCGACAATGTTTAATTGATCGAAATAAATGTCGAATATAATCTATCTGAAATAAACTTAATTTATTATTAAAAAGTGAAACTGAAGAACAAAGACGTGATCAACGACTTTTATTATTAAGAGAAAAATTTCTTTTTATTATCGATAAATTATATCATGAAGTAAGTAGAAGATTACCACAAGATAAATATAATCAATTTTTCCTATCATGTCAAGGTTAGTTATTATTTATTAGTCTTATCAATATATTTTTTGAACATAAATTTCTATTGAAAAAATTTTTTATGTTTTTGTAATAATGTTAGAAAAGATCTAACAGTTTATGTACTACCAAATAAGAAGTAACCTGCAGTGCGAAAGTTATTGACTCATTTTTCGGCTACTTAATTACTGTTGGTTAAAAATCAAAGTTTTTCGCTTTTTTCGAATATATATTCAGAATTTCTTTCTGAGGATATTTTGAGAGTTGAGAAGATAATTATCTGAGTCGTTCCTTGAACTATAGATCTTAAGCATATGTCAAAATCAAAAATAACATTGCAATGAAACACTATTTTCATGGATGTTTTGCGAAGATGATGGATTTTAAAATAAGTTTCCTTTATATTGTATTAAATAAAGATAGATCTGACGCAAGTCGATAGTTGTTGCCCTTATCGAGTTATTCGAATTGCATCCAATCTTGAAATTCTGGCGTGAACATCTCTGGTGGGAATGGAGAATTAACGGAAAAGATCGAAAGAATAAATAAATGTCTCCAGTATAAATTCGGTATGACTATTGGTTTCGATCGTTTCCTAGTTACACTTCTCAATTATCGAATTGATATCAGTCAGCAAACAAAACAAGTTTTCAAGGATGATTTGAAATATTGAATATTAGGTTTTTAAAATAATGAAATAAATCGAAAATGGTCATTGCTCGGACTAACTCTTTTGAAGGGAGGATAAAAAAAATAAGATAAATATTTGTTTATAATTAAAATAATACTCGTTTTTGTTTCTATATTTATGATAAATTATTTATATAATCAGAATTAAAGATAAACGAAAGAATAGTCATCATTGCAAATATAGAAATTCTTTCACAATTGTAAATTTCATTTTTATTTTTTTTCTTATTATCTGATATTGAACAATTACGTTGATTAGTTAATTATATAAAATAACCATTTGTTAAAACTTATCCAAGTTTAATGGAAACTCCTATTCATTAATTACCATATTTATCATTTGGAAATAAAGAAAAAATGTGAACATTACTTTATTATTTTAAATCATATTTTCAATTTTATCAATTTGATCTTTAACAAACATCATCATCATCAACAATAACATCAAATGATCATCATAGTCAATTACATTTAGATTCTTTCTCTGAAATATGTTAACATTTAGATTAAAAAAATCTCTTTATGGTAAAGAATTTGGTGATCTTGTTAATGAATTAAATGGTATTATTGATCAATCTATAAATTATATTTAATAAAATTGACCACAAGTTAAAACATATTTAGTTACGTTTATTGACTGGTTTATCATATCGACATTAACAAATTCAAATGAAACATTGGACAAACGTTTAATTCCAATTTCACATTAAATTGAATAATTAACAACACCTGGTAGACGTTGCTCTTTTAGCTGAAGATCTTTTACATTGATTAACAGAAAATGAACCAGTTGCTAAAAAAAATTGATCATGTTAGAAATCAAACACGTGCAAAAAAAAACGTTTAGTACAAGAAGCACCTGATAGAAAAATGCTTGAATTAAATTTAAGAAAAATAAGACGAAATAAAAGTGCATCAGAATTATCAGCAAGAGCATCAATCAAAAACATCTATATCACATAGTGATTTAACCGATGAAACTGGTCAGATTTGTTGGATTTGTCGTGAAGGTTAGAAACATTTTCCAAATAAAGTTTTAGTTATTTATAGATTTAGAAAAAAACGTTCATATTCAACCACATGAAGCTAAAAGACGAATAACATCTGGTTATGAAACTGTAACACATTTTAATATAATAGATATTGACTGTCATGGATCACCTATTAAACAAGCACGATTAAATACACGTTTTAATGGTTTATTACCATTATGGAGACCTGATGTTGCTGAAGCACAATTTACAAGAGCACTTTCAAGGTTTGATTTTGAGAATTGATTTTTGTTTTTTCGTATGTGATTAAAATTGTTTACTAACGAGGGAACATCTTCAACATAAACCAAAACAAAATAGATCTTAATTAGTCTAGAAAAATTCTCAAATATAGTTTGGCTCTACTAATCTTTCAGTAAATAAATAGAAGATTTTTACGAGTCTATCCGATTTATCGTATTGGTTGGGAGTCTTTAAAAAATGTTCAAACTCCTCTGATCCGTCTAGATTTATGGCCGAACATAAGAATAAGCTTAACAGTATGCATAGAGATAAGTATGGATCGCGGCTAATGATGGATGTACGGGACCAATATTTTTTTTTGCTCCCACACATCTCTATATGGAATAGATTCAGACGTAGAATAAAGACATGTTTTAACGATGAAACTCCACCAAATGATTAAAAACTTTTGAAGTGGGATTTTGTCGATAAATAGAAAAAGCCTAAAATGATAAGTTCGTGTAGGTCTTTCTTCCGTAGTTATGACTGGTTTACTGGGTTTTTGGCCCACAGGAAGGTATTTAGAAAAAAATGGCATAACGAAATATTGTCCATATTTCGATCTGATGATCCTTAGTATGTGCTAAAAGTTTCAATGAAAACGGATTTTTCTTTCTCGAGATAATCAATATATAAGAAATGAATTGTTTTTTCTGTGAAATGTGGATACTTATTTACAATTGATTATCTCGATACAGTAAGATCCGTTTTGGTTGAAACTTTTATCGCTTACTAAGGGTCATGGGGCCTACATATAAGCAAAATTTAAGATAAAAAGTTCGTCATTCGATTGTTTGCTAATAGGTCCTTCTATCTAGATGAATATGAGAAATGTTTGTTTTTACTTGTAGTCATAGACTAGAATTCTAAACCTATTTATATTCAAAGATTATATGAGAACTTATGATGATTTCGATATGATAGGAATATAATATAAGGAAGAGGTATTCGTCAAACATCAGCAACATTATCAGTTGATGATATAAAAATTTTATTACTTGGTTTTGCTGATGTTGAATAATTTAGTGAAGATAGAGGTGGTGATGGACGAGAATCAAATATACGTTTGACTCGATATGAAATCCATAGAATTGTTTATGTTCTTAGAAGGTATCAATAAAAACATTCGATTGTTTTCGATTGATTTTTTTTCTTCTCTTATTTTCATTTGTAGAATTCGACAAATTGAAGATGAAGAAAAATAATCTTAGTCGTCCTCATTTATTAATAAATGAAGCATTTGAAGTTGATAGTCCGTTTCTTTTCTAACAACATTTTAATTATAATCAAACCAAATGATTGGGAAAAAAAATCATCGTGTTTTTCTTGAAAAAGTTTTTCTTACTAGAGATATTCGATCAGTGAATACATCAAATGATCGAACAAAGTAACCAAAAATTAATTTTATAATGAAAAGAAAATGTTAAATATAATTATTTGTCTTTTTTAGAATTGCTTCAAAAGCATTAAAACCATTTTCAACTTATAAAACAACTCTTCTCTTTTTTGGTCTTGTCAATGCATTTATTGTTCATATGTTAAATTCGGTAAAATAAAGAATAAATGATAATAAAATTTTTTTTCATTGGAAAATTTCAAGGATTATTTAATGCATTAGATTTAACTCAATTCAAAGAACAATGGATACAAGATCCTATTAATACATAACCATAGAAACGAAAGAAAAAATAAAACTCTCACGTGCACTCTTTATTCATCCTAGAGCTTCCTAATATTTACGTTTCTTTCCGTCTTGGATATTTTAAGTTTACTCTTCTTTTCTTTGGGTTTTTTTCAAGCTAAAAATAAAAAATATTAAAAAAAACAAACAAACAAGCGATTACTCCTTTTCTACATTGTTCTCTTATGTAGAACATATAAGCGTATAAACAAAAATAAACATGATATTGATTATTTTTAATTCTTTCGTTTTTTCTTTTCAACTAAATACAGATAAAACTATTAGCGTATCACACATTTTTTCATCATTCGTTTACTTAATTCTCCAGAAATCCAATAAAAAACTAGTTCATCTAAACATGTTATTCCTATACGGTCTTGGATCGTATATCAACAACGTCTCTCACGATTAGAAATGTGTGGAATCATAGGAGAGAAAAAGTGGCCAAGATCGGTACCGAGGCTACAAGAAAAAAAAGGTATCGACATCGGAACTAAAATAAAAAAACAAGTATTGAAGAGTTTTTTTTTAGATGTGAGACTAGGTTCCCATGGTTATGTTTATTACAATCTGTAGGAGAGAAGGAGTTGAGTGGAAACTTGTAACCCCTATAGTTCAATATTCGTTTTAGATCGTGTCTCACAAAACAAGTTCAAAGAATGAAAAAAATCTAAATGAATGATTTAATCAATTCTGAACTAATATTTATTTATTAAATAGGTTATAAACACGACTGTTTGATTAATGTCTGTAATAATGACTAATATCTGATGTTCGAACTAAATGAATATTAGTTTTCTTTATTTTGAATAGCGTTGCCAATCAAGAAATGAATTATTAGAATAAGTTCAATTTGTGTCTATAAAATTCGAGAATCTCTGATATGAAGCTGTGTTAAATCAACTAAATTTCGTATATAACTCAATTCATTCTAATAGATTTATCGACTATTGTCAAAGCAGTTTTGAAAAATTAGACACTAGCAGCTTATTTTTCATGTATTATCTAGTTTAGTTAAGAATTTTATTCAATATTGGATAAATTCATTTTGAATCTAGATGATAGACTTAACTCAAGATTATCAACCTAAAAAGATCCCTCTTTTACTTTATCGAAAACATCGACATTAACCTATATTTTCTTATGGGCAAAAAAAATGATAATGTTCGTCTGACTTTCATCGTATTCAATATTCAATTTTCAACAAGTTCATATGATAACGAGTAGTATGATTTTCTATTCTTCTGATAGAAATCGAATATGTCTTGTTTGAAGAGAAAAACCTATCTCGAGATGAGATCTTGAAAATATATCTGTTAAAAGTGACTAGCCTTGATTTATTTTGGTCGGGTTCGTTCTAATACTCAAAGATAACTTTCGAAATAATAATATCGAGTTTATTTAAATTTTCGACAATTTTATGAAATAGTTCATTTATTGAAACTGCTCTACTGATTAGTCTATTCGAATCCGTGCCTAGTGAGACCAACGACAAATGCACAGATAAATCCAATGAGCTATAAGAAAGAGTAGCCCAAGTTAAAGAAAGAACGGCGTCTATCTGCATTTTAATGATGTCTCTTTGGAGATTTTTTCAAAAGATTGATCTATTAATTCGGTAGAAATTGGTATTTTGTTTTTAGTTCGATAGATAACATCTACCAATTTCTTATGCATGTTTCAAACGAACAACTTTGTAAAAGAGCATCATCTCGAATATTTTCTGTTTGAATGTTTCAATTTTTCAATAAATATGTCTTTCGATGTAACTTTATTCCAATTGATGATTTCAGCCAATTTGCTCATGCAATAGATTTAAGTGGTGAATATGAGGATCTATGTTGCCCTCTTGAAATGTCTAATCTTCTATGAAGATTTCATTTCCATGTTTTAGTGTTAGCGGAAAAACAGTATGGGTATAACGATTATGCAGTACCTTCTCAAAATCAAGTTAGACCTAGAGAAATGCGCAATTATCTCAATTAGCTATCGCCTCTTTAAATTACTCGGAATTGAATTCATGTTCTCTGTGCTCGAAAACCCTCAAAACCGTTTTTTATACCAAAAAGGTGCATTAAAAAAACAAATAGTCAATTAGTCGTAACCATACTACATGATTTTTTTCTAATATCATTCTTTTCTACCTAAATTTTCGAGATTAAATATGAGCAATTATAAGTAATACCGATTGATTATAATTGGCAAATAGCTAATAGAATAGACTCTAAGCTATGGATTCTACAATGGAAATAATAAAAGAAAAGAGACGACGTAATCATAGTCGACCGAATACCTTTTTTTTTTTCATTCTGTCCTTTGCTTACAATTACCTATTTAAACGCACGTGCATAAATGTTGTTATTATTTATTCAAACACGTTATATTATAAAATTGTCACATTTTGTCATCTGTTGTTCTTTTTTTCTTTTTTATTGAAATGTCCACTGAAAAGATATATGCTATCTCAGATCTTCATGTGAATTACGATGAGAATATTAAATGGGTTGAGCAATTCTCAAATAATAGATATTTAAATGATAGAGTAATTATCCTAGGTTAGTTTTATATATTAACACGTTGGCTGTCTGGTGCATCATATGTGGTGCACGATACTTTTGACTGAGACGTCCCATGCATCACATATGATGCACGCGCAACGTAGGATATCTGAAGCTAGAATTTGCTAGACGCAACTGACTACATTTAAATTATTGAAATGCATCAGTACAATATAAAGAAGTATTCTAGTTCTCGGTTGAATCACATAGGATGCATTGGACATAATAAAATCGTAAAATACATAATTAAAAAAAAATAAAAGGTAGACGTAGAACAAACACTATTTTTTTTCATAGGGACAGCCAACGTGTTAAAAAAAAAATTTATTTTCGAAGACTGTTCTCTTACAAAGTTCTATTCGATTATTCTATCGAAATTAGTACATAGATTCAAATTATTCAAGTCAAAATTTGATGTTTACTATTGTCCGGTCAATCATCAATTACGGACACAATCACTAAAAGAAGATCAACAATTACAAATTCATAAGTCCATAGAAAAATTTCCCTATGTAGAAAACAATCATATATAATTAATGAGGGCAGCAGAAATAATTTCCAGCTTTTGTATTTTATTTTTTTAAAACATCTAGTAGGTTTTATTAAAAAAGAAAATATCCAAGCAGAAGATACAGCGTAAAAAGCTCTACAATTTACATAAGACCGATTATTTAAGGATTACCAATTTTGGTTTCAAAATGAACAAAGTTTCGAGTGATAAAATCTCGACGATGCTCAAAGATGATTTATTCTTATCTCATCTTTTTTTCACCTAATATGTCTTCAATAAAAAAAGCAAAATATACCAAAAGATGCAGCGTGAAAAGCTCTACAATTTGCAAAGACCAGTTTATTTAAATAAGAAAAAAGAATTTCTCATTCATGTCGAAAGAATGATTTTTTCGCAGTGCCGAATATTGGTTGCAGAGAATTTTGCGTTTTTTTTGAGAATAAAAACAACATAATTAAAATAAGTTTTATTTTGTAGCTTGTAGAGCTTTTCACGCTGCATCTTTTGGTATATTTTTTTTGTTTTTACGAAAACATATTAGTTGATAAAGAGACGAAATAAGAATAAAATTATTTCTTGTTATCCTGGAAAAAATGATCTTTGAGCAGCACCGATATGTAATCATTAAAAACTTTCTCCATTTTGGAAACAGAAATTGGAATTATAAAATAAGTGATCTTATGTAAATTGTAGCGCTTTTCACGCTGCTTCTTTTAGTATATTTTGTTTTTTAATAAAACGTACTAAAATGATTAAAAAAAATCAAATAGAACAGCCGACAATTATTTCTGCCACAGTCGTTATTATTCTATTGAGTACTCTTATAGATTTATTTCATTTTCTTAGATATTTGAAATTTGCGATGATATTGGTATACATAGAAGATCTGATGTTACTAATCAAGGTGTAACTATTGTGCCCTTGTTTCGATGGTTAATGTCCTATTGATGTTTTACTCTCAAAACCATTTCTCTTAACAAAAAACAAAATTCGAGAATGTAGATATAAATGATACTTATGTAACCTAGATGTCTTTCAATGGCGTAGTCAGAAATTTTTTATTTGTGAGTAATTTACCAGTCAAACTCGTTTCAGAATTAGGTACCTATAGGCAATTGTCATTATTTCCCAAAAAAAAACAAAAACTCTGGGCAATAATTTTTCAAGCCGTAGGCAATCGGCCAATGGGTGAATACACAACTGATGTCTTTCTGAAATAAATGCAAGAAAACCTATTTTGATTTTGGCAAATTCATAAAGGATTTTTCTTGACTTCTTTTTCATTCAACAGCTTTGTAGCTTTTTTATAGAAAAAGGTGACTAGAATTTATTCGATGATTTTTGACTACGGAGTCGGATATATGTAGAACAGTAGGGCTCCTCTTATTTTGCTTGTGTAGTGGTTAATGATGCCCTTGCTAAGTGTGTCGTGTTATTGAGCATATAGAGTGAGAATAAAATAGGTACACTCTCCACTACCCCTCCCAAAACAGAAGAGGAGCTAGTCTTCTAGTTTCGCCGTTAGCTACTCTACTGATCATTTGTTTCTTGGATACTACACCACAAGTAGTCACTGCGCTGCCTATTGGCATTTTAACGGTACGCAGTGTAGAATCTGCTAATGCATGCATTATTAGATGGAGGAGGTCTATCTCTCTACTAGCCTACATATATTCTGTTCTCTAGTCGAAACATAATAGTCGTCTTTTCTTTCTATAATATTCGCGCAACATATGAATATTTTCTTTACTATTTAGTTATGGGCTTGTCCGCAGGTAACGCACTCACGTTTTGTCAAATTTCGATTTGAATTTCTCTCTAACGGCAAAGCGTAAAGCCTTGAAACTTGGTGCACATATGCATCTTGCAAAACTGTACAACCACTATAAGTTTCACCTCGATCGGCTTTATTATTGAAATTTTACAAGGAAAATACAGGACAGTAACGCACTCACAAAAAAGGCCTTTCCCTTTCTTAGTGGTATCAGAAATGTTAAGATTCCTGCGAACGGTTCAGTTATTAAGAGATATGATTCATAGAAAGTTTGTAGCGGAAAATTAGGGCTGTCTAATGGTAAAACAATCTTTTAAAAATATTGTGCTGCTTTAGACCTGTAGTTAAAATACTACGGTAACGCACTCACGTTTTGGTAACGCACTCACTTTTTCATATTCTAATTCTTTTTTCTGGTGGACTTGTTGTTTTCTCTCACACTTCAGACGTGTTAAAATAGCTTTCTTCGACTGTGGTAGCAAAATTATATAAGATTTCAGAATAAAAAATAGGATACGAAATAGTGTCGTAGAGCTAATGTTTGTGCTTCCATAACTGTTAGTATATCACAAGTACTTTTCTGTTATCTGTTAAATCACTCTTACAATCGATACTGAATAGCATATTTCGTCCAGAAACAAGAATGTATGAATTTTATATCTATTTCTTTGACAAAATATTATTGAAAAATTGTTCTAGTTGAAATATTCATTTATTAAGTTTTCATGTCATATTTCAATCGAGTAATGGTTTCGGTTTTCGTTTCATTTTGTCATTTCTTTGCGAAAAAGGAGGAAATAGCTAGTCAAGATTTCTATGAAATATATGATCAAGGTGCAAAATGTAATTGACACGTATCCTCAGTCAACATATCAACCGATCAAATATGAATTGGTGAACTCCGAAGCTCCGATCGTAGGTCTATCTGCCAGATCTAATTTAACCTAAAGGCTGATACGTGAAGCCAAGAGAAATCATGGCTTGTTGACATCTCTATAAGATAGCAACATTAATAAATCATATCGAAAGCGATTTATTATAGAAGCAATCCATCCCATCAAACATATATATATATGGGGTTTAAAACATGGAATTGGGTCGGTAAGGTGAGTGCGTTACTATTTTTTTCGGCAGAAAAAATGTATAAGTAAAAACCAACTTAGCCCTTTGATAGTCCATGGAAAGGTAACGGAAGTTCTTAAGTATCAACTTAAATGCTTGTATGGTTGTGGCGTAAACTAAACAAAAAGCTCTAATCGGTAACGCACTGACTCCAGATTTTATGAAGTTTTCAGATATTCCCTGTTTTTTTCTACTACTCATAAAGCAGCTGAAAATTATATCAGAAGAAAGTCCAAACTTCGCCATGCGTAATATATATGACGCTTTAATTTTTAGCTAAAATTCTGTTCTTTTTTCAAAAGTTTCTTCAAAAGCACGAAAACGTATAGATATTTCAATAAGTCTACCTATGTTGTTTGTCGTGCAGCTTTTCTCTCCTTTATGCGAAAAAAAAGAATCGACTAGATTTTCTGACAGAGCAAAGTGTTCTCTACAACATGATATAGTCACCCTTGAGAAATAGATAGGTTCTACTTTAATCAGTCTGGTTGACCGTTAGCCGGACAAGCCCGAAATAAGATTTGCCAAAATAAAAAGTAAATAATGATTTTATTCTATGATAAATGAAAAAATTCCGAAGATAATTTATATTGGGTTTGATCGTTTTAGGAATATAAATATATAAATAAATAACGATTCATATTCGGATATTGAATAGATAACTTCGTCAATCAATGAATAGTTCGACGACAAATTTGAATTTATAACAATATTTATCTTAAATAAAGAATTTTATTAGAAAATAAACTCTTTATCAGATTTTTTTTTTCTCTTCTGCGATGCTGACGAAACAAATATTGAACAGACGAATTGTACGAGTAATAGAAGATGTTCGATTTTTCATTCAAAATATAATTCTAACATAGGTGAAAATAGTCGAAATATAAATTGTTATAATAAGTGAATAAATATAGTCTCGTTTATTTAAATTAAATAAAACGTTAAACTAAGAATTTCTATCGTTTTCTCTAGTGTTATCTAATAATAAAATTTCGTTTATAAACATATTCAAATGGTAATTATGGATCTATTAATGATGGAGAATATTTTTGTTCACCTAAATCTCTCTCCTTCTAGAATTTAAATCTCTGTTTAATAAATTCCATTAGGAATTAAGAAAATTTTATTTCTATCGTTAGCTATGACTGGAATTGATAAATCTCTGTCCGATAAATATAGATAATTGATTTTGTTTCAGATCCGATTATATTCTAGTTAATGTCCTATATAAGAAATAAATATTTTAAAATCTCCTCTTCGTTTTATATGTTTTGTTTTCGAGAGAAAATCGATAGGAATAATTCATATAGATCTAATTCAAATCGAATAATTCGTATCAATATTCCTAGAGAGATGAAAAACTAGAATGAAAACTACTCGTGTCAATTCATTTGAAAATATTTAATTATTTCATTAGACACCCTCAACTCGAATATATTTTTCTTCTGCGATATTCATTTTATCTATAACGAATTCTTTTTCTTAATATTTATTATAATAAAACGAAGGTTTTCAATAGATATAGATTTATTTAATAGATTCTAGTCTAGAATTCTCATAAGAAAACAAAACATTGATCAAAACTAGTTACTCTTATTATATAGATGTGCTGTAAATAGAGTGGAATATTTTCATTCAATGAAAAAAAAAGTAAGTTATTTATATATAATTGATATTTATTTCTTGTCAGTATAATAAAAATTTTCAAAAAAAAATATATATTAAATAAAAATGCTTTCTGAGAATATTTCAAAAAATGCCTCTAACTCTTGATAATATTTAAAACAAGTTAACTAGAGAAAATATATAATAAAATAAAAAAAATAAAATCACTTTTATTTAACTATACAAATTCGAATAGTAATACAGCCTGTCCACAGGTAACGCACTCACCTATTTTTGACCTTCCAATCTCCATAACTCAAGAGTCATATGTAGTAAAGACCTGAAACTTATAGTGCTAAGAGATAGTTGGAAGATCTATCTCTGCTAAAAGTTTGACTTCATTTGATTTTACTATCATGGTTTTAGAGGTTCAGGAAACCGTGGTAACGCACTCATTTAAAAGGCCCCTTGTCATTACCCCCATGCGAAAGAATATTATATTGCTACGAATTTTTGTGTGTTAAAAAAAATATTGTTACATGAATTTGTAGGTAAGACGATGGGCTTGATAATCATGGCATCTGCTTTTTGAAAGCTTATTTCTATAAAGAGTTATTACTAAAGGATTTCGGTAACGCACTCAGCAATTGGTAACGCACTCAGTAGGATTTTTTAAGAATTTTTTAGATTCAATGTTTATGCACCAAAGCTTTGTTTAAACGATTTATAAACAACTCAGAATGAATGTTATAATGAAATTCATTTATTTCTTATAAAAAAGTACACACTTTTTCTTATAATAATATGATACAAAAAAACGCTTTTTTGTCATAATAATATAACGAGTGGGCCAGAAGTGCTGACTCGATTTGTATAATCAATTTTTCTTTAGTAAAAGGATGGTCGAAAATTTGTCTCTATGAAGAAAAGATGCAGTAAAAGGCGCTCTACAAAATGACTATTGATTGACCTCGCTAGCTCATCTACTAAGGAAGTTATAGGCTTAGAAATATACTTCACAAAAAAGAAAAATTAACCGTGAGCCCGATGTACATAGTTATGATTCCAGTAAAAGTCCCATAACTTCATCAAAACGAAAGGTTTTTCGATCGGGTTTGTTTTGTTTTGATCAGAAGTGATTACTCTCTTAACCTACCTACAAGATCAAAACTTTGATCACAGTTTTCATTTCTTGCTGGGTACACCGTCGGAAACGGGCTTGTCGATTTTTGACGTATTTTTGAAACTTGGTTTTCACGCACTCCATCGGCGCTAAAAAAGTATCTTCTAAAGCCCGGGAGAAAGAGCACATTTGAAAGTACCAAACACAAGCAGAGTTCTCACGTTTGCTATGCTTTTTTATGGAATTAATAGGAGAGTAAAAAGTTTAAGTCGAAAAAACTACCAAATTTAAAAAGTTTTCGTTTTTTTCGCGTGCGTATAATTTGCTTAGTTTCCTTGATTGAAGTTCTGAAATTAAGGTTTAGGTATAATTTTGTAGAGAATTTCACGGACCTTCTATTGATAAAAGAATTTGTTGTAGAGGACCTAAGGAACAGAAGTTAAAGTATAAATACCGAAACCGAGTTCACGGTTAAATTTTCTTTTTTGTGA
The DNA here is from genome assembly GCA_905250125.1 of Rotaria sordida. Taxonomy (NCBI): domain Eukaryota; kingdom Metazoa; phylum Rotifera; class Eurotatoria; order Philodinida; family Philodinidae; genus Rotaria; species Rotaria sordida. Next base: position 20,120 of record CAJNOL010002507.1, on the reverse strand, counting down.
AGTATATTTCTAAGCCTATAACTTTCTTATTAGATGAGCTAGTGGGGCTAATCAATAGTCGTTTTATAGAGTGTCTTTTGCTGCATCTTTTCTACATAGAGACCAATTTTCAACCACGCGTTTTACTAAAGAAAAATTTATTATACGAATCGAGTCAGCACTTCTGGCCCACGCTTTATAGAGAAATTATTGATTCAAGCTAATAGATTTGTAATTAAGAAAATCACGACAATTTTCTTAAGATGTTGTGAATTTAATTAACTAGGTTTAGCTAGTGTATAGACAAAGATAAGTATATTGACTAGACACAAACACTTATACCGTTGATTTACACCAAAAGCGAGGTGTATATAGGGAGATGAACAAGACGTCGGACGTGGATATGGTCGAAAGTTAGAAAAAATAACTCATGAGTAAGAGAGAGGAGAGATAAAAATATCTCGTCACGAAAGAAATAGAAAAATAGCGATCGTATATCGTAACAGTCAGAACAAATACATTATGTGGAAAAACACAAAAAAAAAGAATTTGACTAAACCATTCACAGAGAAAACAATATAAGAATGAAGAGGTGCATGTAGTGATGAGTAAATAAAACAAATCTAAACATTTAGTTTCAATTTTATAAATAATCTGAAGGAAAAATATAATCGATACAGTCTAATTAAGGGTTAGACGTACAAAGGTCACATGAGTGCGTTACCATTCATTTTCCTGAAGGATGTGATTTTAAAAAATTCTTAACAGTGCATATTATAGTCCATCAAAATTTACGTAATAATAGATAGTTCTGTCTAAAAATGTCTCCTGTACAAGGGCAAGAAATATAAAAAATCCTCTAAATGGTAACGCACTCATGCCTCTTTTGGTGAAGTTTTATGAGGTGATCTTTTGAAACTAAGAAAGAGAAGAATATTTTATCAGATAGTCTAGAATAAAGCCCATCTATTAGTGATTATTTCTATACCAAAGCTCTCTCATATAACGCTTTAGAATGTCTGCAGAAGCCCTTGTTCTTTGTACCATTAAAACGCACAATAATAAAGTTAATTTATAATCAATGTTTTGAAGCTCTGTTCTTTCACCAAATAGAGTGAATGAAAAAACACGACTCATATCCTTATACAGTTAAGTGTGCTCAACAAACTAATCATCTTTAAATTTGAAAAATCTAAACTTCAACTTTAGCCAGGCTGGGTCGCCGTTAGCTGGACAAGCTGTTTAGTTTTTATGGTTGGATTATTTGTTTTTCCAAAGGATAGTTATCGTCTACTTGAAAATTTTGTTGGCATTGAACATGTTTAAGAAAACAAAAAAATCCGTATGAATGAAAACGAAGGGATTATGAAATCGTTTTAAAAATAATTCTATTGAAAAACGTCTCAAATATATATCGATAGGAATACTTTAGATCTATTCATCAACAATACCATGCCGATATTTACACATTAACATCAGCAAATAATAACTAAATTTTACTCAGTGTTTGACCTATCTATCGAATATTCGAGATAAAACTAAAAGATTGATATAGATAAAAAGTCCTTATCAGATTTGTTTTGTTAATATGCTTGTTGAAAAAAGCAGGTATAGATAGATGTTGCCCCTTATAGATTTTGTTCAGTTAAACCAACCGTACTTGTTTATGTCTAAGAAGGACATTAGACGTTTGTCTTAGGAGAAAAACAAGACGATGCGAAATACCTAAAAGATCATTGAGATAAATCAAATATAAGATTTAAACAAAATTTCGTTTTCTTCTCGATTTAAATATGAAGAATAGTTTTGTAGAAATGTGTTTCTATGTTAAGTAACTACCAACGACAAAATGACTGCGAATCACATTTTTTTATGTAACTTTTGATAGAAACAAGATGGGAAGTTGCAGTTTCCGCCGTTGGAAAGCGGAGATAAAGAAGCATGGAAACGTATTTTACAAACTTTTCTAAATATGCTTTTTGAGTCTTTTAAAGTCCATTTTCCAAAAATGGGTAGGGAAAAAACAATTTTTATCAAACAGAAAAAAAGAAAAAAAGTTTTATTTTTCACAGAAACTGTTAGAAAAATCGGCTTCTAGTTCCGAGTAGAATACTTATAACTCCTGAACGATTGAAGCTCAGAATCTGAGCGGTGCACAGTTTTATAGATCTTCAATTGTCGCTTTCAATATATATCAGATAGTTGAAAATTCCATGTAGTCATCTATCAAAAACGTTGTTTCACAAAAAGCTCAATTGAAAACTTTAAAAAAACCAAGTCAAAAAGTCTATAACATATGATTCAATGCGTCTTAATTTCCTCTTTCCAATAGTGAAAACCGCAGCTCTCTATCTTGTTTCTGTCAAAAGTTACATGAAAAATGCGATTCGCAGTCGTTTTGTCGTTGGTAGTAAGTTTAGCAACGATATTCTAACAAATGACTATTCGAAATGATCAGATCATATCAATTTTATAAGAAGAAAACAATTGACTTGATAGTTTTCGAGGACTCAGTGGAAAAAAAAAACGAAATTATTTCTAATAATGATCACTGAAATGATCGATCAATTAAATAGAAATGAAGATTAGGAGAGAATTTGATTTCGATATTCTATAGTTAGAATATAAAGAGATCTTTCATTGGCATATCACATAACAATAATAAAATCATATTTTATTCTCAGAAAATCATTCGTTCATCTTCATACTCTTATATTAGTTGATTTGTTTTTTTTAAATTCTATCATGACACCTAACGTTAATTATACTCTTCGATGATTAATTCAATTGTATACAAGACAATATGTTCAACTCAATTTAGGAATTTATTCGATTTTGACCTTCTATGATAAATGAACTGTTATTATTATTTCTTATATCTCATATCGAATTTCTTATTGAAATATTTCAATAAAAGTCTCTTGAATAAAAATGAACAATTCTTCCATATAAATTCTCTATAAAAGGGCTCCAAACTCCGCTTGGTTTTATAAAATAATCGTTGGGTAAACTGATCGGTGGAAGTTCTAAGAATTGTTTTCCAGACGAGTTAATCATAAGAGTATTTAAACAAATCCAAGATTGATTTAAAATAATTTATTTATAGAGGTTATTAACAGGTTTTATTCGTTAATGGTAATATAATTATCTATTTTTGTCAAACTAGTTATTATTAAAGAAAATAATCAATAAACTCGTTCGATTTAATAAGGATAATATATTATCTTTTAAATCTCGAACAATTTATCAGATGGATAATTCTTAATTATTTCACAGTTGCATTATCAAATATATAAATGAATTCTAGGTTTTTTTTATTTCCTTTTATTCCTCCTCGAAATTTTCTAATGATCTTCTAACAAACTAATATAAATATATCTTTTTAATCGAATACAACAAACGTTTTCTAATAGATAATTCTATAAATAAATAGAATATTATCTAAATGAGTTAATTATAAATTCTATTTAGAATTCAATTGATAATATAATTAAATAGATCCACTTGAATAATTATGACGAATTGACGATATTGACTAGTCGAAACAAAGATAAAGGATCAATCCCTATTATAAAAAAAGTTCAGACGTCAAATGATATCAATAAGAGTAAAACATTAACAATGAATATTATTTATGATTTTGATATAATATAGAACATTAAAATAACCTAATCAATTTCATATTGAACTGTTAATTGTATATATGGGTGAATTGAGAAATTATTCTAGCGTTCCATGAAAAAAAAGGAGGAAAAAAAATTTTCGATTTTAACAACGGTGATTAGTGCATTCTACAGTACTACATGGACTGTCAATATCGATAAAGTTTCCCGACTAGCACTATTAAATTGACCAAGATACGACGGTCTTTTAAAAAATACTATTCAAAAATTCCAGGTCCACTTTCTTTTTTAGTAAACACCTCAGTTAGATTTTTCGATAGCTTTTTAGATTTTTCAGTTGGCTCTTTTCTTTGTAATGATGATCTAACTTTTATCTAGATTTACTTAGTTTTTCCACTTATACAGTGATAAAATTTGTAAATGTGCAGTTAATTACAGAATCTACATAACTAGTGACTTTTCTCTAGGAATTTATTAACCTGTGAAACATAACCTAGGATTAATTCACATGACTGTTGATAGATCCTTAAATATAGAAGTTAATTGATATACAATGTATCTACTTTGGCTTTAGTTGTCAGGTAATTATACCCATAATAATCTCACGTGACATTTTTCCACTATTTTTCATCTTTTCTACGAAAGACAAACTTTCTGATCCTGATATTTCAACCAATTGTTGGCTACAATGAGTGGATAAAATGGTCAAAGTTTCGTCGCAATTTGCCATAGTATAAGAAAGTTATGAGGCAAACAAATTGAAAAATCTCGCGTGACTTTTTGTGTGACAATTGAATTTTCAAATTTCATTCGAGATTTTTTCTCAACAATAAGTAGGACAATTCTCTCATCGTCTTTAGTGGTTTCATATACTACCAACTACCTTTCATTTGACACAAACCCGATCAATTTCAGATGGGCCATTGCCTAGGAAAATGAATTTTAATCTCGCGTGACAGAAAATTGAGAGTTGTCTGTACACATAGGATTTCGATAAAACTCTAATAAAAACTACGTCAAAAGAACCAATAGGTTTTATATCTGAGAAGTGTAGACTGGATATTATAAATATGACAAACTGTCAAAATTCAAATGAGAAGTAGCGAACTGTGTATAGAACCTTTTCTCAAAAAGACGCCAGTAGAAATCGAACTGTTGAGCCTTGTCCAGCCAATATCTCAGGACTTATTCAAGATAACGTTGCGATTTTTTGTGTGGTAGTGAAGACTTCTTAGTAGAATATATGATAGAAAAATCCTAAGGATTGGTTGAGTAGAACTCGAGATATTGAAATTTTACCTTCCAGAATACAACGGTAGAATAATTTTTCAATTCATCGATATTCATTTGATCTATTTCCGATTGTTAGACAATCGACAATGGAGTTTTATAAATCTCTGGAGTCTAAGAATATAAGAACCTGCTGCATGAAAAGATAGGAAAATATTCTTGAATGATTCATATCTTAACAAAGATTCCCGAGAATTTTTCCTTCATATTCGAATGAATAACTCTTCGATTGGACGTTAGTCGTTGTGATTATATAGATAAATCTGCGTATATATTATCTATATATTTATATGTTACGGTCAATATTCAAATCTGGTCAAATTTAGAATTTGATCGGATAAAATTCGAATAGTTTTTTCTTGATGGATATTAATCAAAGAAAGTATAGTCAATCAAAGAACATATCGGTAGACGATGATCCTGAGGATGTAGATGACAGTTCAAAGGGTATCTAGCTACTTTTTTCTTTTTGGTAGCTGTCAGTGACGGTGACTGAAAAATAGGAAAGATTGAACAACTCCAATTCCACAAGGATCTTCATCATCGAATTTATTCCTAAATGGCCCAACTGGTATCAGAGTCTCCGTTCTAAGTCTCATCCAGACCTTCCCTATCCATTGTGCTGATGTCTTTCTCCATTCACTTCACTTTCTTTGATTTCTATAGATCATTAAAAAACAAATTCTAATTTTGGCCAGTCAAAATAAAAAGTCGAATTTTGTCTGGTCAAATTTCGAATGTTGACCAGATTCGAATATTGACCGTAAGATATATATCGAGAGATATTTAAATGTAAGAGCTACTGATAAAGTATCTACCAATTGAGAATAGAGTTTATTTCGAAAAGGATAATTCTAGATAGATAAATATTTAGGTAAACTATGATATCGTTAAATAACGTTAAACAAATAAAATGATCTTACCGAGGATAAAAGAGATTTGAAAAAGTCAATCCTATAACGATTAAAGTGTAAAAGTAAAAGTCTAGCCATAAAAGTGATGAGATTTAACAGGATGGAATTATAATTCTAGATTTGAAAGTTTTCAAATAAATAACGTTCAGGGTAGATTTATGAAAATATATTGGTTGATAATATAGTCATTTATTCTAATGTTTGATCAATAGTTTTATTCGATGAAATAAACAAGAAAAATCGAAGTTCCTCATAAATATGAAACAAAGATTAGATTCGAAGATAAATAAATATTCTTTTCTTTTGTTTGAATAAGAAAAAAAACGGATTTATTGAAATAAATATTCGACTGTTAGAAGATATAAAATCTTTTTCTCAAAGCGCTACTGTCAAAAATTTGCAAGATCCTATTCAATTTGAAACTGTTTTCATGTAGGAACAACTACAATTCAATAGATAATTTAAAATGTTTGCCTTTTGTTAGAAAAGAAGATTTTTTTTTGAATAAATTTGGTCAAATGAGAACCGTTGAACTATGTCACTTTTTTTCTTTGATTCGTTTTTAAAAAAGCATTTTTATTGGTTAACAATTTGTTGATCAGATAGATTGAATTGATCTTATTCTTGAATAAATAATAGTGATTACCTATCAATGATCAATATTATTAATAAAGAGGTGTTACTATATATCGTTAACATAATTGAGATTTCGAGATAATTATTTATCATTAACACATTCGACTATTTTATAAAGGATAGATAAGAACTAGAATTATTAGAACGGTTCGAATAAGAAAAAGTTTATTTCGAGATAAATGCGTTATGATGATAATCGATATAAATGAATTTGTTTCTGATAGAAAATATCGTATCTTGGTTTAGAAAAAAAAAAAAAAAAATTTATTTCAAGATGAGATTGTTTAAACGATAAGTCATTCTATAATTAACTTAACTGATTATAATAAACAAACCAATTAACTTAATTAGATTGTATTGAGTTTTATTTTCTCTTCGAAATCGTTTAGATCGATTGAAAAACAAAATTTTCTTTTTAAAAACCTTCCTATTCACCTGTTGCTTTTTTATCGAAGAAATTTTTACTAAAATTAATTTAATATTAATTAAAATATATTGATTTATTGACTAGTTCTACAATAACTATTTAATAAATCAATTTAAAACGAAGAAGAACCGTTTTAATTCTCCAATATTGATAAAATTCCTTAAGGATCTATTTAAAATTGTTTAAACTATCGATGGAAAGTCTACAAATTGTTCATAGAAAAATAATTAAATCAATGAAAATTCTCTTGAACGATCCTATGATAATTCGTTGAATTTTTTCACTTTAGTTTTTTATCTAAGAAAAACACGTTATAATATTCTCGTGTTTTTTTTCTCATATCACTTTCCCATTAAAAATTCTTTTGTATTTCGATCGATTGAAAACGTTTTCTCTAGTCATATGAAAAGACTAACGTTCGACTATTTTATTATCAAATTTACAAATAAATATTGTTAACAGGAAAACATTTCATAAATGATACTCTTTTTTTTTTAAGAATTTATATCCAATCTGTTAATTATCTCGTTCAAAATCAATTATATCAGTTGGCAACGTTAACCATATTAGAATAAACCTATTCAACATTTTTCTCTACCTATATCAAGACACTGCTTTTCTATATTCGAGATGTTGGAAATATTGATTATCTGACGACATAATCTACTAATAGAAATGTTAGAATAGAGATAAGATACTCATGTTTATTGAGAGGTTTCTATCTACACTCTTGTTTTCATATGAAACGAGAGAAAAGTCGAATATTTATTTTTCGTTTTAATATCTACTTTTATTTTCATATGTAGAGAAGGAAGATTTTAACAATCCGATTGTTTCTATCGAGATTTTTATCGATATATTCTTTGTTCGAATCTCTGTTAAGATAATTCTTTTGGTTATCTCTATAGATAAGAACTGTTTTACTCTTCAAATCTCTATAGATTTAATTATATTATTTCATATCGTTTGATATGATTAATTCGAATATAACTATATATATAACAATATGATGAAATAAATTATCCAATTGACGATTAGTTTAATCAAAGATTATGAAAAACATAAATCGAATTTGTTTTCGGAATATTTATGCTATTGGTCAACTTTTTCAACTTTGATTATATGTTTTCAAATTTTAAGATTAATCAAATTAACGTTTATCTAGAGCAATCAACTTTATAGAATAAACATGGGACACTGGTTAACTGAAAATTTTATTTTAAAAAATACTAAAGAAAAAAAAATCTATTCGCGTTTAGTGTTTTTCTAAATGAGTCCTATCAATCGACTAGTCTCTAGTTTAAAGGAAAATTCCATTGAATTTTTAAAATGAAATGTCTACATGCACTATTCTTGTAAATGTTAGAGAATATCATTCGAGATATTTACAATTAAAATCAGTTCTACTACTTTCAATTCTTATTAAGAATATATTCGACTCCTATCTTTACCTTTCTTTTTTAATAACAAGTTCATCTCTAGTAGATAGAATATAAACGAGATCTATGACAATAATCACTACTATTCAACTTCAACACTCGATTTCAGTTCAAATCTAAAGTTTGAATGATACTCTTCTCAGACAATCACCTATATCAATTCAATCACCGTCTTATTGGCTGTTAGTTATCCTTCATGAAACTCCTTTCGCCAGATCCACACCTACTGCAAATATCTGTGTGCCCTACAGATTTTGGTGATCATCATTACGCATAGTTATTTTGATTTGAAAGTGGGAGTTTAAAATTAAAATGTTTGGTTGAAGTGAACCATAAAGTTTGACATATATATATGGAGTTGACCAGTCTGGCCCGAAGGTCCATTCTAATAGAGCCCTTTTCTAAGGATAAAATCTATTATTGTCCGGCTCATATAACAGCGGATACCAGATGATCGTGGATTGGTCTGAACAACACCATGTTTTATCCTTAGAATAGTAAAGAAAAGGTACCAGCTCATCTACCAGCTCATAAGAGAAGCCGGTACCTTTTATTTACTATTTTAAGGATAAAACATGGTGTTGTTCAGACCAATCCACGATTATCTGGTATCCGCTGTTATATGAGCCGGACAAGAATAGATTTTATCCTTAGAAAAGGGCTCTATTAGAATGGACCTTCCGGCCAGACTGGTCAACCCGATATATATTCAACTAAAGATAAAATCTTGATAATGGCCTGTTTAAATAAATAGAAGCTTGTTTAATACTATAGAATCGATATTGTTGTTCTCCTATGATTTCGTTTACTGATTGGATATCATATAACCTGCAGAATGGTCTTCATTTGATTTATTCTCATCATTTGCTTTTGTTTTTTTTTTTAAATACTCGTAAAATTTATCAAAAACTATTTTTGTTGTGTGATACTTGTTTTCAATGTTTTTTTTTTATCAACCGTTGAAATAATTTGACTAATTCGATCAATAAATAGAAAATATTTCGATGGGTTTATCATTGAATTGATGTTAAATGTTTCAGATAGAATTGAATATTTGATATATTAAATCATAAGATAATTCTTATTGATCATTTACAAAAAAAGTTCTAGACTGTTAGGATTTCGGTTGGAAAATATCCTGGTTAGATAAATAAAAAGATTGAATAGAAGATATTGAAGATAAATGTTGAAATGATCAATAAAAAAGAGTTTTAATTAAATAGTTGCAATTTTCACCCGAATCAATAAGGAGTTTTCTAAACGAATTATTTCATAACTAGATTGACTCATTTTTATTTTAAATCAAGATTGAATCTTGTTTTTAGATAAAACAATATTTAACATAAAACTTTTCTGGAAAACAAAGACAGAAGAGTTAAAACAAATTTAGGAAAAAGATGATTTTTGAGATGAATTAAATAAAGTTCAATGTGTATGTGTCTATAATTAAGATGTTTATTTGAATAATTTAATCCCTGATAGAATGAATCAATTGTGAATCTATCTAACTCTTAACGATTTAGATTTTATTTTATTTTAATCGTTCCTATCTAGAAATGATCGAGTGTCATTGAATCGTTTATTTGGTCTTATGGAATGTTCTATTATCGGATTTATTTCGATCCTTTTTTTTTGTGCGATCTACTTGAAAAGAAAAATAAAAAGAATCAATTCGTTGAAAGGTAGAGAAAATTCAATGTGAAATCGAGTGTATCGTTAGAATAAATGAGAGTCAGGATAAAATCTATTCGATAGATGTTTAACTAACGGAACGGATTTCGTTTATAAAAACGTGAAAGTCATTTTTTAGAAAATCATCTTCTCCTTTAACAATTTCATTAGTTTCAATTATTTTGTTAGTAATAAATCGATACTTGAACGAAGTAGAAGTGATCCAAACGAAATCGAAATATTCACTGAACGATAGACAAAAAAAAACATTTTGAATTATTTCGTATAAATAACCTAAATCAATTGTAGTGCATTGCAAAGACGCGTTTGTTTAGTTTGTTCAGTTAATTAAGGAAAGATTGATCTTATTATTTTAATTGAAGATTGATTTATTATTAATAGGATATTGAATAATTCTATTGAAATATTTTCAATAACGAACGATAAATGTATTTAAAATATCTAATATTACTTTTTATCTGAAAGTAATTCTGGTTGGTTTCCATGATATTATATTTCAAATAAATAAAAGTTAAATAAAAGAAAACGTTTTTTCTTCAACGAAATCAATTATTTATTATTGAATTTCTATTTACTTTAACCTAGACTATTCTATCATATTCTTGAAATTCTCTTCATAACAAATTCGTTTTTTTTTTATGACTGTAGCTACTCTTACTTGGAATTGTTTTCAGTATATAAACATAGGATAATAATAGTTGAATGCTTTCAAATAAATAATATTAAGTTCTATTTAATTGTTGAGGATGTTTCTATTTATGAAACAGTGATACTAGACAATAGATAATCGAACCTATTTTTTGTTTTAAACTCAATATGAAGATGTCAATTGAAAGGCATTTAATAAAAATCTTGTCAGACTAGGAAATAATATACTCGAGATATTAGGTAAAAAACAAAAGAAAATAAAAATTGAATTTCCTTATGAATATATGATACCATTATCTTAGATTTATTTCTCATAGAATTTCTTCTATTGGTAGATTAATGATAATTGAAGAATAAGATTCGAGTTCGAATTAGATATAATGTTCTTCAGAAATAATAACCAAGAAAAAAACGTGAGATATTTTAAAAATAATTGGTCATTATTTCCTAACGATTTTAATTAATGCAGAGGAGATAATGATAAAGAAATATATTCTTATTTATTTCAATGATAATAGATTCGTTTCTAGTTCTATATTGTTATACCTAGAAATCTATTAAACGAGTGCATTATATATCTATTTCGAACTTTTCTTTTCATAATAAAGATAATCAACTTTATCAAATCATATTAATAAAAATTCTCTCAATTAATCATTTTTATTTAATATAATTAGCTCATTTTGTTAATAACGATATTGAAATAATATGAATAGAATTTTCTTCAATCTAGACAATTATAAACAAATTGAATTCACCGTTATTTAAAGTAGAAAATAACTTTTTTTTTTTTTCTCGATATCTATAGAATATTTATTTCTATATAAATATATTAAAATACAGTAAATTATATATATTACTTGATCAATATGGACGTATACTTTGTTGAACATCATTCTCTATAACAATGAAAATAAATTGATAAAAAAAAATATCTTACAAGATATTTTTAAAATCTATTTGTAAATGTGAGTAACAAAATAGGTTTGTTAGAAAAAGATAAATTTCAATGCCTCGAATTATTTCTAAATCAGAGGATTCATAGGAATTGAACAACTAAATAGACTGCACCAGTATGATAGTTTCTTTCATTTATATTAACAATTTTTCTAAGACTATTTTCAGTTAACTGAACACCTATCACATCGAACATAAAAACAAAAAATAGCATCATAAATAAAATTCTTGTTTTTGTTTGTGTTTCCATAGATATCCCTCTATTTATAGTTGATGCCTAAAATCAAGCAAGTTGAATCAATTACCGATAATAAATTGAGACGTGACCCTCTTCAAATATTCTAGAATTATCATAGAATTCTACCGTTTAGACTTGTCTTTGTATATATACTATAAATATAATCAATACCTTCTTAACAATATTTTCATATAACGAGGTGCGCACACAACTCAATTCTAGAATTTTCGAATAAATATCTATCAATTGACTTGCTATTAGTATAGATCGGATTTTGGAATTTTCAGAATTATAGAATTTCCGAATAAATATATATGATACGACTTGATATTAGTACAGGAAAACCTGATAGAAATCAATTCGAAAATAATTCAAAAAGTATCATTGGCACTCTCTACCAGAGTCTTCATCATTGACCAGAGTCTCCAGTGTCTACCAGGGTCTCCAAGGTCTACCAAGATCTTCAGGGTCTAACAGGAGTTCGTGGTACCCATACCAAGAGAGATGTGGTGTAAGCCGTTCCGCCGCACCCACATCGAAAGAGATGTGATGTAAGTCGTTTCGCTGCACCCACACCTCGAGATATGAGGTGTGAGTCGTTTTGCTGCCAATAAGTCCAAGGAATAGTTCATTGGATATGACACTGTCATAGAAAAGAAAAAAAAGAACGATTTATTCCTGAAAGAATAGTTAAGATAAGATTGGGATAAGTTGCATAGAGATAGATCTGATTTAAATAAGAAATATCCAAAGCAAGGTTAAAGAGCTTTTGACTTTCTATCACTAACTAGGATAACACTATAGAATTTCTATTAGTTTTAGTCAATATTGTTAACAGTGACAAATAGGGTTCTTATTATTATTTATTATTAATTGTTTTAAATCGAATAAGAAATAAATCACACTGAGCTACTTTTGATGGTTTTGCTAGAGTTAAATAAATAATTCTAATGATAATGAATTTTTGTTAAAAATGTTTTTTCTAGAACGTTTTTTCTTAATGGTTGTGTAGATAAAAGATATATTGTGCCTTGAAATATCTCCTGTAAATAGAAATTGAATATATTTGTTATTGTTTTGAAAAGGTATAAAAAGAAAGGTGATTGATTGATTGATTGAGAGATTGTCGAAGGTTCTATATAAAAATGACTAATAAGAATGATAAATTGATCAATCAATATAAATATATAAATAGTCGAACAATCTTCGATTATTTGTTTTTAATCAAATGAATATCTAATTTGAATAAATAAATTCTTTTCTTATTTATTTTTCATATAAAATGACTATTCGATTGATAATTATATTCAAATAGTGATAAGAGAATATTTGATCATCATCTTATATATATGGTAACACAAACAACAAATTATCTTTCAACTTCATGCAACAGACGAAGTTAGGTTTTGTTCTTTTTTTAAACATTTCTATAAATTATTTGTGAGATAGAGATTATTAAATGGAGTTAATAATATCTCTCGACTATTAAAAAATTGATTTTCTAATTAAAGATGGTTATGAATTCTATAACAACGGATATTTTTATTCTTTCTCTTCTCTTTATTCAATTAAATCGAGTTGATTTTCATTCGAACGATAATTATAATAAAAGACTTTTTATAGAAATTCTCTAAAATATTGTTTGAATAGATTTTTTAAATTTAATCTAAATTAATACTAATAGAAACGAAGAAGAAACGGGTCTATTCATAACACATAGAAGATCCTAATAAGAGAAAAAAACGAGAGATTTATTAATTATTTTCTATTTTCTTATATAACTTGTCATGTTATGGTAATAATGATCATAAAAAATCGTATCCTAGAAGAGAAAACAACGAGTTGACCATGAAATATAACGAACATAGTCAAAGAATAATAAACCTATTTTTGTTTTCATGTCAGTTCAATTTTGTTTTCGACCAGAGAGACTTTTCTAACAAAATGGTTAAGTTTTAAAAGTGAAAACTATGTTGTCCGAGGTTAAAAGAAAAATCTGAATATATCGTATGGAAAATTTAATGGAATATGTTCATCGGGAAAAGATTTCAAACGAATATAAGATTGGTGATAGTCTTTATATTGTTAGTTTAGATATATTTATTTAACTAGTCAGATTCGAAACACGAATATTTTATTATTAAATTCATCTTGTTAAAACATTTTCTTTTAGGTTTCGCATTAATACATCAAAGATTTTTTTTTTTTCAAGTTTTCAAATATTGAAAACTCTTTCTATATCTCAAAACGAGAAACAATGACAAACAAAACGAAACTTTTTTTATGGAATTAAAATAAAATTATTCTTATTGATATATAGATTTATTTTGATAGATTATCTCTACAACATGCGGATCAAATCTCAAATGGTTCGAATATTTTAATAAGGTATCTTCTTTCGTATTTGTCTATACGTTTTTTTTTTGTTATAGTTATATGAGAATAGACGTTGATTTTATCGAAATCAGTATAAAATCTTCATCATCAGAATTAGGATTATGAAAATCTTATTTAAGAGTATAGATTTATATTCATATAAAGACTATTTATAAATATAATTCTAAATCTAAATCGAATAGTTGTTTATTAGATGTTTATGAAACAAGTCTTTATATTATTCCCGTTTTCTATCACATTGATGAGAGTTGCCTGTAGATTGTTGTGGGTGAGGAGCTCGAAAATGAGGTCGAATGTTTTCATCTCATCGTTTTGTTGCTCGGAAAAGTGAACAATTCTAAAGCAGTTGTTTTCTATTCGTGTTTTCGTAATAATAAAAGAAAAAATCTAAGAGTGAGTTGTAAGGATAACGTTTTCGTTTATTGGTCAGAGTTATTTTATTCTAAGAGTTCTCAATGGAGTGTCGAACAATTCTGATTCGGTATTTTCTATTTGTTATTCTGATCTTGACATTTGACTAGATTACTTCTTTCATGAAAAGTAAAGAGCATTCAACGAATTATTTATAAAGAAATAAATCTAAAAGAGTTTTCTATAAAAGGAACCATTTTCTATACGAAAACATAAGTATATAGTGAAAGACGATTTTCAGCCATTTTGTTCAAGTTGTAAATCGAAGAAAAAATCTCTTCTAATGCGAATCTTTCGATATTTTTTTCCTCGAATGATATTTAACTGCTAATCTTATAAATAAGTTGATTGTTTGACAAGATTGATTATGAATAGAACTAAGGTTGTGGGTAGAAAATTTCTCTCTACTCATTTCGGAAGGCAACCCTCAGATGGCAACAATTTTTTATTTATTTATTATATTAAATCTTTATTATGATTTTGACCTTTTACATTTTGCGAAAAGTAACAATGAGAAAAATATGTATTTTCTAATGGTTTAATAATCATCTAGAATATCCTATATCTAGAAGGAGTTTCTCTGAGAAGAAAATGTTAATCTCACGTTGATCTACCTTTCTATCTAAAGAAAAGCAAAAAACTGATAAAAAAATCTGTAGGAGTGATTTTCTCTATTTATTGAATATAAAATCGATTTTCTATTTTCCCGTTTCGAACTTCTCATCCAAATTGGATAAAAAAAAAAAAGAATTTGAAATTATCTATGAATTACTCGAAAAATGAATCTAATTATATTGACTGAGATATTCATTCTCTTATAGGTATTGTTGATAAACGGAATATCTTTAAGATAATGTCAACTCACTCGGTTAACGTTCAAAGTTAAATAAAGGCGAGTAGATTATTTTATTTTTGATGGGTTTATGATGATGATGATGATGATGATGATCGAATCTATTTAGACGAAAATAACTCGTAAATTGATAATATTTTTCGTTTTTTAATATACTTATATTCGATATCGGAAAATAAACGAATTGAATAAATAAAGAAAAACTGTGAGAGATTGAAAATGTTAGATTTAATCAATAGTCGGAAGACATACCAAAATCGTTTCAAATCAAGGTTATTATCATTATCTTAAATATGATCGAATTATCAATCTTACAGATTTTTTTAAATTAAATAGTAAATAATGATAGATTGATTTCGAGAGAATAAATCCTATTAGATAACGTTTGATTACCGTTATGAAATAATATTGATGAAAAGTCTGATGAGATTTGTCGATCGTCGTTTAAGAGGATAGTTCTATTTAATCTTTTTATTTCAATAATAATTGTTGAAAGTTTTCTCAATATTGTTTCTATTTTTCTTTGGTTAAAAAGATGATTTGAATTATCTAAGGAAATCTAATCTATTAAGATGATTGAGTGATGATTATATTTAATATAGTTGAATAATAATAACATAGAATAGAGAAGAGTCGTTTTGTGGTTTTAATGATAAATGTTCAATATCTATCTTTATTGATAAAATATCTGTTTATATCTAGATTAGAAATGAAATCAATTATAAAAAAATCTTCTTTTATTATTAATTTCTATATCTTTCTTGGTTATGTAATAATATCTTACCGTTTTAAAGATAATTTTGATTTGAAAATGAGATCAGTCAATCTAGTTGAAATAAGAGTAGATATACTTTATAGGAATCAAATTTAAACAAATCTTTACGTATTTGTGTAGAAAATATATTTATATTAATTATTGAATCAATAGGTTATTTATTTCACTCGTTGCTTGGTTAGATTTGTTTTGATAATGAATTGTTATCTATAAAAAGAGTAAATTAGTCATGACTCGCCGGTGGAAATCGGTGTTGATAGTTGATGTGTTTCTATCATTTATTTATTTATAATAATAACTTGCAAAAAAAGTAGTGTTGTGATAAAATAGACTTTTCTATTATATAAATATGTCAAAAATAAATTGAAATAAAATAAAATTCAAGGTAAAATTGCATGAGTGATCTAGTTTTGTTTTTGTTTAGAAATGTGAAAATAAAAAAAAAATATTCTAAGGTATGAATATGATACCATAGAAATTAATGATTAGTTATTTCCGTGTTTTTTTCTGTTCAATTTTTCCAATAAAATCTAAATGATTGAATCGAAGAATAGTTATTAATATAGGTTATCTTCAAATAAGAATAAAGTGAGAAGTTAATTGATTAACTTCACTTTATTTAAATCGAGACTTATTCTTTTATTATAATAATTTATGCATTGATTCTAGTAACCGTTCCTATTATAGGGCATCTTCATGCATACAATATTGATTGAACTATAGTCACATTGACTGTAGAGTAGCAACATCGTTTACGTAAAACTGAATTTTTGTGCAAGTTAAATATATCAGTAAATATGTCTTGTGACTTAATACATTTCAGTGAGTTTTTCTTTGTCGATTTCACTCAAATGAGATGTGGTTCCTCGTAGTGTATTCGATATTTATTTGATGATTCCTACACATGTAGTTTCGTATTATTGAAATATAAATTAAGAAAATAATGATCTATGTGCTTTTTTTCTCTGTTTCTACAATTAATTCGAACATTTTTTATTCTTTTTATTTATTTATCAAAATTAATAGACTTGTTCTATTGTTTCTGCAATATAATCTATTTCCAATATAAGATAAACATTTAATAAGAGACATTTACCAAATTTTTGTTTTTTTGAAACGCATATAATCTATGATTATTTTGATAATTAAGGAGCTTCTCAGAAACGATTTTCCACTTTTGATGGTCTTTTCATGGTGAAATGTTTCAGGGATGACTAATCTTGGAGAGATACGCTCCTGGTTAAAATTTCAGCTCGATTGATTATACTAGACAGGATTTCCAGTTGATTCATGGCTCATTTTTGGCCTTCAGAAGAATTTACATAAATGCGTCATAAGAAGAGTTCGAGAGCTCGGGCTGGTTTCAAATTAAAACAGATGTCAGTACGTAACTTTTATCCGAAGAGAATTTTGATATTCCGTCCTATTTATTTTTTATGAGCATTTTAGTGCGAGACTCTCAAAATTAGCATAAAAAATGTTAGTCCAACAACAGTAAATTCCACTTTTCTCAGACCAGGAACCAACTTTCAAAAATCCGTTCGGACAAAAGTTAACTCTGATCAAGACCTTTAAAACAAAGAAAAAATATTGTTAATAGCTCAAAAAATGAGAGAGGAGTTCGAATTTTTCTGATTGGAAATCATGTGTCTGAGAAAAAGCTTAAAGAAGTTTTAGAAGTGGCAGTAAAACTAATGCCATCTGACATGCGGATTAATATGAAAATGTTCTATTCAATGATAATCGAAGTAGTAACGGAGTTTTTCCAAAAGTGAAAAACTTTAAAAAAATCACGAAAATTTCTCGTAAAATATAGTAGGGGAATAAAAGTCTGATCTGATAAGTCTTTGAAAAACGGATCATTTTCGAAAAGTCTATATATATATATATTCTGAAAGAGGAAGGTTTGCTCTATCTTCCTCTGGTTAAAACTCAATTTCGATATTGTTTGGAAAAAAATCGATTTTCTGAGGGGGAGGAGGGTCCTTAACGATAGATTTATTTTATTCATAGAGAATTAAATTTTTTTTTTCAGTAAGAAAAGTATCTAATTAAGATTGTATTTGAGAATAAATGAAATGAAGTTAGTAATCGTTTACTATTTAAGAAAGAGAATAAATAATCGAGATGGTATTCTATTAGAGGTTTCATTTGAAAAAATTTATCTAGAATAAATTAATTTCTTCAAATGAGAAGAATATATTAAAAAATGAAATAGAACGTTTTATTTTAAAAAAATGCGTGAAGATTGAAAAAAAAACAAATTAAATCTTCATTTTAAAAGTTTTCTGTCATTAAATGTACATCGGACACGAAAAGAAATTTGAAAAAACCTAAAATAAAAATATCCGTTGGCTCTTTTTAGAAGAAGTAAACAAATCTAAACGAGCTTGAC
The DNA here is from genome assembly GCA_905250125.1 of Rotaria sordida. NCBI lineage: Eukaryota > Metazoa > Rotifera > Eurotatoria > Philodinida > Philodinidae > Rotaria > Rotaria sordida. The sequence goes on along the minus strand of CAJNOL010002507.1, from coordinate 1,446 downwards.
GTTTTATTTAACTTAAAATCAATATATAATATAGATAAGAAATAGTTTTTCTCATATATAGTTATTTATATTCGAGTATTAATTCCGATATTGATGAACATATTTTATTTCTATCTATCTCAACGATTATCATCATTGATTTGTTTTTAATAATTTAAACCTAGAAAACGTTTCAATCAATAAGTTATTAGTCGAATGTTAAAAATGCATATTTATATTCCACGATAAGAAAATAACTTATTGAGAAAATATCAATCGAAAACAAAAACTCTAAGATTGACATTTTTTTCAATTGTTTCTATTAGTCGAGTGTTATTTTAACTAATCATTGAAAATTTATCGAATAAATTCATTTTTTGATTAACTAACGTTCCAAGTTTTGGACAAAAAAAATCCACAAAGACTGGTTTGTTTTTTTCTAATTCTTTTTTCAGGGTCTATTAATAGTTGTGTTAGGTCGTCATGTAACGGAAGAATACCATCGGTGATGTCACTCAAATTCGATGATTATGTAAAAAAAAAAATAGTCAATCGATTGAATATTTTAGAGATGAATAGGTGCGATAACATCTCTCGATAAATAAATATCCAAAACGTTTGTTCGACTGCTCGAAATTCCAGTGTACTCTTCATATATTGACAAGAGATTGAGATAAAGGTCAATTCTGATTAGTCAATTAATTGTTCTAGTGCCTAGGCATACTCAATTCAACACAAAACTAATATTCGTTTATTTTGTTTGTGTCTACAAATTCAAAGTAAAGATAAATTAATACTCGTAGTCGTTTATTAAGAAAATATTTCTATCAGTTTTAATCGACCTATATATTCATTCAAAAAGAAAAAAGTAAATTCATTTTTTTTTTTGTTAATGTCGATTAATTTTCTATTGATAGATAATGAGTTATTCAAAGTAAGATTGATATATCTCATATAGAGATGAGATATAAGAATAATTCTTGAAATAAACGAATATAAAATATTTAAGATTCAACTTTCTAAATAATTGATTACTAATTATAATTATTGATTATTGAGGTTGACAAACATAAAATGAATGAGATCTATAAGTGGATTAATAATCTAAATCGATGAAATTGTCTCGTTGTTAGATGTTTATTGTTTTAAATCATATTGACAATTGAAATTCTAGATAAAGTCTTTCCTTTTTTAAGAAAAAAATCCAAAGTTTCATTTAAAAGATAATGTAGTTCCACAAAAAATAGAAATGACAAAAGAAATAAATGCGGAAACTTCGGATTTAAATCCGAGAGTTATGTGTACTTCAAAAAGTGAATGAGACAGATGAGTCGTTCTAGAACGTGTGGACATCAAAATTATACTGGGGAACCTACCCTCTAAACTGTTGATTTCTATTGAGTATTGCCAAACCAATAGAACTTGGGACCGAATACAGCTCAAATTTGAACTCTTCCCCTTGATTTA
>CAJNOL010002506.1:0-37642 GCA_905250125.1 Rotaria sordida | reverse complement strand
CTTGGACATCAAAATTCTGGTGAAAATTAACATTTTTCACACCGATCGAATCGTTGGCCAACCCTCGCACGTACAAGCTATGAGTGAACATATTCGTGTAAAATTAATAGTAGACATCATTTTTCCTTATACATTTTTCTTATGCTATTATTCATTTTTCTTGTTGATTTTCATTTTTCCTATAGTTAGAAGCTATGAGTGAACAGATACGTATAAAATTAATACTACACATCATTTTTGTAGTGCGGAATGTTTAGTGGTAGACCATTTCTGACATTAGTGTCATCTTTTCGCTGCAATGTAGCATTTTTGTCACCGATGAATCGAGTGTCCAATCCTCTCTTTTTTTTATATTATCATTTTTCTTATCTTTGCTCTATATATAGATACAGTGCACTGTCTGAAGAAAACGTGGTTTCATATGTAATTTTGTATTTGCCCTTTTTAGATTTTATTTAGTTGATATCTTTTCTGTGCCTGAAACATGTCAAATACAAGCGTTGCTGAGCAAGCTGCTGCACCAGTTGTCAGTGAATCACCAGCTGTTGTAGAACGATGGGAACGAGATTTTTCACAGACAAAAACTGATGGAATTACATATGATTACATTATTGTTGGCTCAGGCTCAGCAGGTGCTGTCTTAGCTACTCGTCTCTCAGAACAAGCTGATAAACGTGTTCTTCTTATTGAAGCTGGCGGTGTCGATACAACGGACCAAATACATATGCCAGCTGCTTGGTAAGTGAGAACTCGATCAAGTTAAAATGATCAGAGTATCACACATAGTGGTATCAGTTTTGACAAAAGACGACTATTCTTCAAGCTTTATGTTTCTTATAGAAGAGATTATTCGATAAAAAAAATGATCTTTTCAATAAGTACTATTGTAATTTGCGTCAAAAAACTCTGATTTTCGAACTTTGCATAAAATGTTGTCATACAACGAGTTGTGAACACAGAAGAAGAGAGATTTTAATATAAGTCTTCATTTCTTTTTATAAAATAAAAAATAAAATTTCTAAGAAATAAAACCAGGAAACTCATAAAAAGTCTTACTGTACTTCTTTCAGTTAGAGACATTTTGTCACTCACAGACTAACGCATGCCATCTTTTTTGTGTTCTAGTGGTAGCTGCCAACTTGGTGAAATTGATTGGCAATATAAGACTATACCTCAACTTCATTCACATTTTAGCTGTGTTAATCAACAAAGTAATTGGCCGCGTGGTAAAGTTTTAGGTGGTTGTTCATCTATAAACTATATGCAATATGTTCGTGGTGATCCACATGATTACGATAATTGGCAATTACCACAGTGGTCATTTCAAGAAATGTTAAAATATTTTAAAAAATTAGAACGTGCTGATCCGAACACAATTCCAAGGAATGAGCATTTTCGTAATCACGATCAAGATAAAGGAATGATGAATGTAACAATGCTTGAAGAAACAAATCCAACAAATCAATTGTTTATTGAAGCATGTGAGAAGAACGGATTTCATGAAACTAAAGATTATAATGCTGAAGAAAGTCTTAATGGATGCGTATCAATGTCACAAATTTCAACAAAAGGAGGAAAACGTTGGTCAACAGCAAGTGGTTATCTCTTGACAGCAGTAAAAAGAAAAAGTTTTGACTTGCTAATACATGCACATACTTGCCGAGTAGTATTTGATGAACAAAAACAAGTATCTGGTGAGTGTTAAATTAGAAATGTTTATTTGTAAAATAGTTTTGATTGAGACCATAAAAATATTCTTATCTTCTTTTTCATTATATTCTGTAAAAATTTTCAAGATAGAGAATATGAATTTGCTCTAAAGTAGTTTTTGCCATGGTTTTGTCTTTATTAGCAAAATTTCATCTAAAGCACATAGTGATGATAGAAAAGGCAAAATAATGTGAATTTGACAGAAATTCAATTTTCTCGTTGATTTGACAGGTCAAACTAGCAAAAATGTTGCAATCTATTTTCTATGATATCCAGCGCAAATAATGTTTCGAAAAGTGTTAGGAAATTTACTTTTCTGAAGTTCTATCTACTTTTGTTTCTATCGGATATATGATTTTGAATGAAACACTCTTCATATTTTTAGGTGTCACTGTTAAGCGTACTAGCTCATTGGATAAAGAAGACTTTATTAAAGGTAAAGAAGTCATACTATCAGCTGGTACAGTTGGAAGTGCTCAAATACTTCTTCTCTCTGGAGTTGGTCCTCGAGAAGAATTACAGAAACATCAAATACCTGTCATCGTTGATTTACCTGGTGTTGGTAAAAATTTACAAGATCATATGATGACTATTCTAGTCTATTTGACTAAAATACCAACACTTTCAACTCGTGATTTGACACCCGAAAACTTACAAAAATGGGCAACTCAAGGAAAAGGTCCCTTAACTTCATGTGTTTCTGAATCACTAGCGTGGTATCAATTGAATGAAAATGGTAATTCGAGTATAGATTCAATTTTTTTTCTATTGGTTTACATTGTCATCGTTAATTATCTATTCTTTTAGATAAGACACAAGTACCTGATATTCAAGTACATTTTCTTCCGGTTACAGTTGATGCTGAACTTTTTCGAAACTTTAATTTCAAACCAGAAGTTTATGAGCAGTATTTAAAACCGCATCTAACTGATGAATCACAATGGACTGTTGTATACTTGCCGACACTTCTACATCCTGAATCAAAGGGTGAAATTACACTTGCAAGTTGTGATCCTCTTGCACATCCAATTATCAGTCCAAATTATTTGGAGGACAAAGAAGATGTTCGTAAAATGGTTGAAGGATGTAAACTAGCTGAAAAAATTTGTCAGACTAAACCGTTGAATAGTGCACTCAAGTCAATGGCAAAAGAAATGAATGGAGATGAAGCAACAGAAAATGAAGATGAATTTTGGGAATCGTATGTTCGAAAGTATACTACTACAATCTATCATCCGACTGGCACATGTAAAATGGGAAAAGAAGAGGATCCCATGACAGTTGTAACACCTGATACACGAGTCAAAGGCGTAAGAGGTCTACGTGTGGTTGATGCAAGTATTATGCCGAACATCATTTCTGGTAATACAAATATTCCAACAGTTGCAATAGCTGAGAGAGCAGCAGATTTAATTAAGAACAATGATTAAAAAGATTGTGCTAATTTTTTTTACTACTATAATAAACTTGGTTAGTCTTAGAGGTTTAATCATTTTTAAAAAGAGTTGATGAGTTGAATGTTTACCTTTTTGTTTCTTATTTTGATTCACTCAATATTTATGTAGGTATATACACTTGTTGTGCTGAGATCGGTTACGTACAATGCATCGTTAATTTTGAAGTTGCAAATGTCTAAATTTCTTTCCGACAGAAAGAAAAAAAGGTGTGAAACTGATATAAATAAAATCTAACAGAAACACAAGCTATGAAAGTAAAATACAGATGCGTTCGAACTCAATGAATCTAAAATCATGAAGTCATTTAATAAACCATACACTTTCTAGTGGTTTCATCAAAGGTAACTTATTCACTACGAAGTCTATACCAGCACGTAAAAGTTTTCTTTTCTAAATATGCTGACATAGATGATATATTAAATTCGATCAATTATGTTAAAGGGACGTTCAGTAGTATCAATGATAAGTAACATTATAGTTTCGTCTGAAGCAGATGTCATGTTGAAGGTGAAGATCACATTTGAATTGTTTTAGTCGACGAAAATGTCAATGAACAATTTATGTGGTCAATCACTGCTTCATACTGCTCAATATGTTGTTATTTTTATTTACTGCCACGATAGATGCGTTTTCTATGTTTACCAGTTCTTCAACAACTACAGAAAGAATTAAATGAAAGAAAGCAGTTGCATTCCTCTGTTTTACATCTCAAAAGGTTTCCACATCACAAAAAATAATCGTTGATAGTCTTTTTCAAGAAAATTCTCGACAATATCATTATAGAAACACTCTTTACCGCTTGCTAGTGCACTTCGACTTCTGTCTGCAAGCAATTTCACAGTATTGTAAGTATCAACAACAGAATGTATCGAGTAAGATGTCCACAGAAGATCCACATACCATTCCTCAACAGTATAATAATCTCTTTGCAGAGAATTTGAACTTATTTTTCGACGAAACAGATTGTTGATAGCGAGTAGTTCCAGTTTTTGCATAATATTTATATTTGATCAGGTCAAATCTTTTTTTTTCTTGAAATTGATTTGTAATGAAATATAAACAAAAAGAACATTGTCGTCAAAGATACAGACATCGAAACGCAATAGTGCTGCTGCCATTAGAGAGCGATTAATCGAACGTCATGAATCATTGTAAAAATAATAGAAATACCAATAATCTTTTTGACTGCACTAGTATTAAAAATATTCGGAAAAAGATGAAAATGGTCAGAGTTACGAAATTTATTTGTGATCTTCCCTCTAATCGTTGTTTTCGTCGTTTCACTCTAAATGATATAAATATCTCAAGTAAAGATGAACATTATCTCTAATGGTTTCCCATGTTTACAGGACAATATTATAAAAAAAAGCAAGCATTCAATTGATATTAAATAATTCTTTATGGATTCTTTTTTGCATCCAAAGAAGAGACTACAGATAAAACAAAATAGGATCGATAAAAACTAATTCTATAACATTTTATATTTAAAAAAAAGCATTACACATGAAGAAAAAACATTAAATTTTTTTATCAACAGTACGTCCCTTCAATATAACTTCTAAAGCGTCTCGATCAAGACATAAGAAGAAACTTTTACTGAGAATAATATTCTGCATAAAATCGACTCTATCATTATTTGATTAGATAATTTATTTTATTCGATATATTTTACCAAAAAAAATATTTTGTATCTTCTAAACCTTTTGGTAGTATAACTGTGTCCTATAGTTTCTTCTTGTCGTCTCATACTTAATAATCAATAACTTTGTATCAATATCAGCATATTTATATATATACTGTTGCAATAATGTAGCTTTAATTTATAACATATGTAATTGTATTTTAATTCATTTTTGCATATCATGTATGTATGTATATTCAATTAAAAAACATGCGACAAAGAAAACCAATGAGAAAAATAAAAATAAAAATATAACATAAGACAGTTTAAAGTAAGTACTAATGATTTTCTAATGGTTTTTGTAAAACGAACCATATCAAAATATAGTTCCTACCTCATTTTATCATTAATATTTAACTTGAAAGTTGCATTCAATTATCGAATATCTTATAACTGAAAACTTGAAATTCCAACATACAATTATTTATTTCTCGTGCTGACGGAGCAACCGATGGATAGTAAAATATCTGAAAAGGTCTTGAATAATTGAATTCAATTTTCAACTTTGATATTGTTGATATCTCTTGGAATGTAGAATAAAATCATATTTTGAATGAAAATTATACAGACTCAACTTTTACAGTTACGGATAAAAGGTAAGGATAAGAAATGTCTCAACAAGTGTTATATTTTATTTCCTTGAATATATTATCAGATTTATAATTCTAAGTGGAAAAAAATTATTGGCATAGAAAATTATAATATCTCTTTTATTTTCTGTTTTCTATTACAAATATTAATATAATCTTTCATTCTTGATAGATTTGCAAATCTTTTATTTTTTGTTCTAAAAAACATTCAAAGAGTTTTTACGTGATTTTTTTACTTAAAAAATCAAAAGATTTTCTAAATAGTGTTCATTTATTTTATTATTTCTTTTGATTAATACTATTGTTTTATTAAAGTTTCATTAATCCATTATTTGAGTACTTCTTGCTAATCGTTTTTTTACATTATATTGTATTATTATCTAGTTTTATAATTCAAGCAATTACGAGGTTTGATCATCATTTTCAACAGATATAATTATTTCTAAGACAATATATATAGTTCACGATTGCCATTAAGCAATGATAATTTTGATGTTTACATTTCTCTCCCATTTATTGAATACAATAGATTATCATCAATTACTAAATGAAAAATATAAACAAAACTTATGATTGACATCAGAAAAGTTGAAATATGATCAACATCTATATCATTGATTAATCTTTATTCAAGACAACTGTGTCGGGTGACGTACTTTTCGTCTCGAGTCATTCTGAACTCCGAACATGTGTCCGAGTGTTCGGAAATGAATTTCTGTCCTTAAACATTTATGACCAAAATTCGTAAACATTTTTGTACGGGAGATCGTAATAGAAAAGCAGAGAAATCAGAATGGTGTGACAGGATGTTCGGAAGTTTTCATTACAACCACTCGGTCTCTGTCATTACAAACTTCCGAACTTTCTCATTCCGATCTCCAGTCAAAATTTCGCTATTTAACCACTAACAATAGATTGTCATAGTTCATCACGAACTCCTGGACAAATTTCACTCTGAACATCCTGTCTTTTTTCTTATGTTCAGAGATCGTAACGGACTATTTCAACCGAAGCTTGCAATGAAAAAGTGAGACGAAAAGTCACTTTCTTACTGTGTTCAATGCTTAATCTTTTTCTATTTTGTTATTAGAGAAAATAGAATTAAAATATAAGAAGATGACAAAGCTGCTCTCACAAATGGTTTACTGTCGAAGGATAGTTGATGAGTCTTTTTTTTTGCTTCATCATCATAGCATCTTAACCAAGAAAATATGTCTACAAAATAATTTAATAATATAAAAGAAAGGGATGTATTAGAGAGGCAAAAAAAAGACAAGGTTTTCTCTATTTTCAAGGCAATTGGAAGATAATAAATTAAGAAAATGTTATGTGTTTTTTCTTTCTAGAAGGCTATCATGTAATACAAAGCGTAAGTTAATGTGTAACTCTTTTTTTATTAGTCTTGCAATTTCATTTTTAGAAAGAAAAAAAAACAATCCAATGCTTTATAATTATATCATGTATTTATTCTTGTCTTCCATTAATAATAGTCATTAAAATTCGACTATTAAGCATAACATCACATTTGTTCTTTATGGAACTATAAATGAAATTAAATATACATATGATGCCATCACATCTGTGTGTGCAACAAAATATAATATTTAATCGAGGTCGAAATTATTCAGATAATTATAACATAACAGTAATTTTGTTTTGTATTACTACAAAAGCTTCTTTTTTATATCACAATAGGGGCACACTTAATCAATTAGTACTCTATAGCACTTTAAATATAAACAACTAGCAAACATTGTTCGTATAAATAAATATAAGTCTAACTTCATTAGAACTGACGATTATGCATGGTCTCAATTATGTTTAAAGAAGAAAAAAAAACTTGTTATATATATATCTATTGATTCAACAAAAGAATATTTATCTAAATAATGTTATGTCATAGAAAACGATCGGGATAGGCAGGAAATATCTTTCATCATCTCATCTGTGTCAAGTCAAGATTTCTCAGTTGACTGAACAAGATCAGAGAAGTCAAGAAAAAAAAGAGAACGAAATGTAAATAACTTAGACATGAGAGTAATATTGATTGTAGCCGCAAGCCTAACCGACTACATATATATATATATATACGTATGTGATAATGATGAGAGGAAAACGTATGTGTGTAAAATGATAAGATTGTTTTGAACATAAATGAAATGGACAGCGCAGGGCATACACACGTTCCATTTCCATTTCTATTAGTTCACAGTATGCTCTTGACCATCTCTTTCGATATGGATCAAGAAATACGTGCCGATTGAGGAAAAATGAAACAAACACAGGTTGTTCAAGAAAGAGCAATAATTCATGTTCTTCTTTTTTTTTTTAATCAGATTGATTTTCGAGAGGGCAATGTCTCATTATCAACATTGCTATTGAATGTAATATATATCTTTCTTTATCATCGATGGCATTCATTCTCTTTCCGCATGATCGTTATCACTGGTGTGTACGACTCACAAAATTAAAATCAGTCTATCATAAGAATTCGTTTGACGCACTTGTGACTATGTACACAGAAATATATATATTTAGTTCTAGATAATAAATTCATCTTATCTATATATCACAACCATCGTTAACTAATCAACAAGGTCATACCGCTACAAGTAAACATATAAGAGATGTAGGACAGATGTCAATTTTTTTAAAAATAAGAGTCATATTCTTAATTTAGTATATAGCATATTTTCTAGTGGATTTTTTTTTTCTACATCGATGAACTATACATGTATGTGCAATTTTTCTATCTCATTGAGACACTCGGTTCTAATTTATGGATCGTGTCGATAATGTTTTTGTCGTCATCATTTATACGTGACATTAATTGCATCGATTAGAGTGAGACTGTCCATCTGTCTGCGATGAAGAAAAAAAAAAAAGAAAGTGGTCAGCTTGACTTTAATCTTCATGAAAAAAAAAAAAGGAAGACTTTTATCTTTTTCTAAATAGCGATCACATACTAACATTAATTCATGAATTAAATTTCACGTTTGAATAATTTTTCACATATGTTCTACATGCACGAGCCATCGGACAGGTGTTTGTTCCATTTGTTTTTTTTTTTATTTTGTTATTAATATGAACCTTTAATTTAGTTTTTATTCAACATAGCACGCAAATTTATATCCGTTCGAGATAATGTTCTTCTGTTCTTACCAAGAATAGGCTTGTAGACGAGTGTTCATCAGGTTAGTTTCTCCTTCTTTTTTTTTCTTCTGCTTGTTGTCGATGAAGAGAGAAAGAAAAAAAAGAATATCTATATATATATATATAACAATGTTCATTCATCTCACTTCATTTCTAAACTAGACAGGTAAATGAAAAAAGAATATTCGTTATATTAAATATTTGCATTCTTTATTTCAAGGTGAATATATTTTATTGTGTAAGTAAATGTTCAAGCATCTCTCTCTTATATATACATATACATGTTACTTCAATAAAATTAAAATCTATAGCTTCTGTATGTCTTTTAACAGACAATACTAAGCAATAAAAATACGTCATAGAATTGTTATTGTACTTTTTCAAATAAATTTATAACAACTTATTCGTAGGTGAATTAATTTTATAATATATTTTGATAAGAAAAGGCCAAATTATAATCTATCTTTAAAGTTCATTTTAATTACATATGTTTTTTTTTTATTATATTTGCAGACAGTTTGTCATCTATATAAGTAGAATGTAAATAGAGAATTCTTTTTTTTTTTTAAGATAATGTCTCATCATTACCTTGAGAATATCTGCTTGTCTGTCTAATCGATAATTGTTCTATATACTCAATCGATCAATTTTAAAAATTTGAAGTGTATATAAACATTTCTCATTCATCTTGTCTTTATCATTTATCGGACACAATTATATTGTTGTCTACAAGCGCTTTAAACATGCATATGTATCTATATAAAGATTTCTCTTGTGTTACAGACATTGATTTGTTTAAATCATTAACTTAGCATGTTAGAACAAAATTAGTGAGAAGACAAAAAAAGAAATGTTGTTCTCTCTTGAGACCATATAGGCAACTGACCAGTGAGATAAAATGAAATTTATTATACAATAAAAAAAAAAAAAATTGACAGTCTCATTTCTTATCATATTTCAAATAGAAATGAAGATTGATCATATGATATAATTGTTTCATTCTATTGTCTTTTATAAAAATGATGAATACAATCAGACAGACAGAGAGAATCAGTACAAATACTGAATAAATAAGTGAATATATATATATGTATATACATATAAAGAGCTTCTAGAAGAGTCAAATTTTTTTTTTTCTAAGATTACGTTTCTTTTCTTCTTCTATTGTTCATCATTCATTTCGAACATGTATTCTATAATTAGACTATGATCATTATTCTTTTTCTTCACTTAAAACTTGATGGAAGTCCATGTCAAGGTTAATCTTCTAATCAGGCTTAAACTATATACATATACATGAATTACTATATCTAATGTTCAATTATCTTTTGTCTTTCTTTTTGTGTTCTTGATAGGTCAGTAAGTTGAGAAAGTTTCTTGCCTAATTACAACAATAGTCAGTCATCAAATACAAAGGCTATTTTTTCGAATGGCTCATCAATCATTTTATGCCTGCTGTGTGTCGGTCATCAAGGCTATTCATGGAGTAGAATATCAATGAGTAGCGAAAGAATATGTTTTTTTTTTTTTTTTTTACTTAAAAGAATAAGTATATGAACGAGAAATCCACTTTTACCGGTCAGTGAGTCAACCGTGCGTTGAATTATGCATACTTCATCTTTTTTTTTTTTTACTTTGCTCTTTCTAATCTTATTCGCTTACGTATGCACATCATATATCACAAAACGAAATCATTTATCAAGACTTGAACAATTTTGCGTAATATGAATAGTTGTTTCACATAATACATATAAAGCCTATAGAGATTATAATATCTATTTTGAATACATTCCACTTTGACTCTAATGATTTCTATTTTTACTTCCCATTGTAAATAATCTCATCAACATGTCTCGTCACTCAGCAGGATACAATTTTGATTAGAATTTTTTTTTTTTTTTTTATTTAACAAATGTTTAGAGGATATTGATACACAAATGATTATTATCAGTATGCCATCATATAATAGATTTAGACATCTTTATATAAACAGGCTCGAAATTTTACACTTGATACATACAGTGATAAATGATAATAACAATAAAAAAAAAAAAAAAAAAAAACTTCATCATCTTATTAGATTCTTTTCTCATTCTAACAAACACCTGTTAAGATAGACAATTGATTTTCCTTTTTCTCACACAAGGATATATATATATAAATATCGATCAATTTGATATTTTAGATATATATGTTTCTTCTCTCCTATTGAATAGAGAAGCAAAACATGAAAATAATCTTATTATTATTCATATTTCATTATGGAACTATTATTAATTCTATGGAATTAAGTAAGTATAATAAAGAAATGAAAAATTAATAATAATAATAATCCTATTTATATTTTCTTTCTAGAAGGGATTAATTCATGTCAAACTCCACTTATAAATAATTCAAAGATTATAACTAGTAGTACAGATATAATTTCAAATATTTGGTGTCCATCATCATTTGATAATGAACCATATTTACTTGTATCATTATCTAATTTAACTTATATAACACGTTTTAATATAAAAACAATATCATCAAATATATATTATTATCTTGAATATACACGTGATAATATAATTAATCAATATACTATATGGCGTTCATATCGTTTATTAAATAATAAACAAGAAAATATTTCACTTGATCCACCAATAATTGTTAAATATATTCGATTAAATATTAAACAAATGACAATAAATTCATGTTTTCAATTAGAATTTTTTGGTTGTATATTTACTGATGGTGTTGTATCTTATAGTATGTTACAAGGTAATAATCAATTTGAAGATGATACATATGATGGACAATATAATATAAAACATCGTTATTTATATGGTAAGAAGTTGTTCTTTTCTTTTTTAGGATAACAAAAAAAAAAAATTATTTATTTCTTGTTTTTTTCAAGATGGTCTCGGACAATTATCTGATGGACAAACAGGACCTGATGATCATGAAGATCCACATGGTTTTCAATGGGTAAAAATTAAATTATCTTTATTTCTTTTTGTTGAACAAAATATTGTTTTGTGAAATACGATCTAAAAGAAGTGCTGAAGTATAGTGGTAAAAATTTCGATTCCTCTTTCCTCACAGATCGTGACACACGGTAATCAAAGATAATCATATTTCTCTAACGATGCTAGGAAACAAATCAACAAAAGTTCAGAATAGACTCTATGGACACGAATCCGTATCTGGATGGTCAGAGTTTCGTACAAACCGACATTCAGCAATGATGAAAGTTCTATTGGCAAAAATTTCTGAATCCCAACGAAAAATTTAGACATACTCAGAAGAAAAGAGATTTTGTAGCCTAAGGAGTTCTCTACAGTATGTAGTTTTACCTCAATTCGAAGTTTTTTTTTAAATTGAAATCCATGAAGTAGCAGTTGATGTCTGTTTCTTGTGTTATGTTTCTAACGCCAGTTTTTTTAGTGATAACTTCTCTGAATAAAGTTCTTTAGCACTGATTTTTTCAGAGTATCTAGAATAACTTAACATACATGTAATATATAAAAACAAGCGTGAGCCCGTGCATACTGCACGGCTATTTTTTCTTTTAACATATAACCTCAAAGCTTTAACCTTTCATGCCATATAGACACCCCACATTGTGTCTTATATCCATTTGTAGCTCTTGTAGCATTATCCCCTTATTGCCTTCCTTCCTTCAGAGCCTATGGGTACCCCTATATTGTAGTCCTTGAAAGACTATGGGATATCCCCATAGGACAGCCTTTGAGGACCTATAGGTTTCCCAATATAATAACTCTTGAGGGCTTATGGGTATCCCCATAGAATAACCCTTGAGGGCTCATGAGCGCCTCCATATAATAGCCCTTGGAACCCTCCTTCTTATAGTCTTATTTGACCCTTAATCCGACACAGAGAAACACATTGACACACACCGAACATTATATATATAGATTAGCTCTAGGAAAGTTCATTATCCTGAGATACACATGTGTTAGTTTTCCGAAGTCAGATTGCTAATAATACTATCTACTTGTGATTAACAACAACAGTTACATTATATTTCACATTTTAATCTCGTAAGGATTGTACTAACAGCTTTTTTTTCTTTAAAGGTTGGTTGGCGAAAACCACGTTCTATAAAACATAATCATTCAATTGAAATATTATTTAAATTTGATACATTAAGAAATTTTTCTCGTATAACAATACATGCAAATAATTATTATCCAAAAAAAATTTATGTATTTCGTTCAGTAATAATTGAATTTATAAATAATAATAATAACAGTTCATCATTGATAACATATAATCATCAACATGATGATCAATTTGAAATGGCTCGACCAATCATGATTGATTTAAAATATCATATTGCTTCACAATTAAAAATTCATTTATATTTTCATGGAAATTGGATTTTAATTAGTGAAATTACTTTTGATTCATTTATTGTATCAACCAATTTAACAATTCCACAACAACAACAACAACAACAACAACGATCACAATCAATTCATTTTTCAATGAATAATATTATTATTTGTATATCAACTATAATAATTATTTTAATATTTGCATTAATCATAAGTCTTATTCGATGTCGATTCAATAAAAGTTTAAATAATAAAAAAACTTATTTTACACCAATTCATAATCATTCTGAATCATTAGCATCAACAACATCAAGTGAAATTGATATTGGTTCAACACATCATCGTTATGCAACTATTGGATCAACTCATCCATATCTTATTTATACTAATGGAAATATATCATCTTCTCATTATTCGAAATTAATGTCAACAACAAGTTTATTACGATCACCATCGAAAAGTTTACAATATCATATAGAAAGTGTTTGTGGTAATAGTTCATATAGTACACAAAGATTATTTACATTTGATTTAAATCAAAATCAATTTATACCAAGTCATAAAATTAATATAAAACATCGAATACATAATCGACATCAAATTCTTGGTGGCGGAGAGGTAAATATTATAAATAGAAAAATTCATAGAAGATAATAACAATCGCATTTTGTTTGAATCATTTATATGAATTGTTCTTTTTTTTTCGGAAAGAGATCTTTTTGGAGTAGTTATTCTCAACCGACAAAGGAAAGTAGGTCTACAAGAAGGTTTCCGTAAGACTAGAAACAGTCTACAAGAGTTCGTCTCCATGGACATTTGAAGACAACAATGGGGACGAACTCTTTTAGGCTTTTTCTAGTCTTACCGAGACTTCTTTATAGACTTAATCGGTGGGTGGAAGCGAGGGTAGTTCTCTAATTAGTGACTAGAATCCGTCGACTCCCGACCTGGAAACTTTTTGGACCTAACGGGCTCTATTAGTAACAGTCCATAAGTATATAAATTTCAATGCGTAGTGGAACGTTTATCAGCTTATTTAGATAATCTTGAAAATTACAATTTCCTATAAATTGATTTGAGCAACTAAAATACAATTGTGAATTTCTTTTCGTTTATTTCTGAGCATAAATCATAAATGTATAAATGGATACTATGAGTAAATCTGCTTTATATTAAGATTTGTCACGGTGAATTACAAGTAAAGCAATCATTAATACCAATAACTATTCGACGTCTTCTTCCAAATGCATCAATACAATCAAAGTAAAGACAAAATTTTTGTGTAATTATTTTAAAAAATTTGATTATATTATTTAGAATTTCATTTTTTAATGAAATAAGTCTTTTAACATTACTTTGTCATCCAAATATTATTCATGCATATGGATTTTGTTCTGAACCAAGTATATCTTTATTAATTGAATCATCTGATATATCAACAATAGATCTTTATAAGTATCTTCAAAATTATAAACAAGAACAACCAATGGAAACTAATCTCTATACTACAACAGTATTCTTTGCTACTCAAATTTCATCAGCTTTAACTTATTTGGAATCTTTACATATTTATCATCGTGATATAGCTGCACGAAATTGTTTAATTTCAATTGATCTTAATATTAAATTACATGATTTAGCTATGTGTAATGAAATCTATGCAGATGATTATGTATTAGTAACAGTTGGAGATGAAATACAAACACGAAGACCTATTCGATGGTGTGCTTGGGAAACAATTTGTTTAGTAAGATCAAAAACAAAATCTTTTATTATTTTTCTGAGAAAAAATGAATTTATTTTGTCTATAGAATCGATTTACATCAAAATCGGATGTTTTTTCATTTGGTGTTCTTCTTTGGGAAATATTAACCATGGCTGAACGACCACATAGTTTATTTGATGATGAACAAGTTCTTTTTAATTTACGAAATTCTAATCATTGTTTAATTATTCCATCATATGCAGATGATTTAATGGATTTAATATTATCATGTTGGAATAAATGTGATTATGATCGACCTTCATTTTATCAATTAAATCATTTATTAAGTCAAAAACAACAACAACAACAATTATTGACAATAAAATCTGATAATTATCAACAGATTGACTAAATTTGATTATTATTACTATTATTATTTGACATTTAAAAATAACCCGGTTGTCTGTTTGTTTTTTTTTTGTTTGTGTGATTTTAAATAAATGTAATGACAGATATTTGTATTTTATTTGTCTGACAAAAAAATCATTTGTTCATTTACACCAAATAGAGTGCAGAAAGGTTCTTGTATACTATACGATATGTAAAAGTCTCGTGTATAATCGATCATAATTGATGATCTTTATGTCTGATGAGAGGACGTTTCCAACTGCCCAATCGCTTTTCGCTTGAAGCTATTACCATTTCATCGGTCACGATAAGCAGTAAAAAAAAGTCTGTTTTCATTTGGTTTTTCGGTATTCGCTATTTGAGTTCTAGGCATTTCATTCGATTTTTGTTTGATGAGCATAGAGTCTCTGAGAATTTGAATGATCGAATTTCGAGCTGAAATTCTGTCCACAGAGGATGTGGGTGGGTAAGTGTGCATCTTCTCTACACCCACACCCTAGTTCATTTCGATATTATACCTCATAATTGTATGCACATCGTATTCATGATTGAAAATCTAGCGTTCGTTTTTCCGATTATTATTCTCTTCCGTATTACGCTAAACTTTCGATAAAGTGGTGCGGAGTGTCTTAATTTAGCATCTGGATTTCTAATAAGCAGCAACAATCGGGTCAGACCAATAACAAACATAAATCGCTTTTGAACTTTTATTCTCTTAGGGTTTTTTTCAGAAAAAAAATACTAAGTCAAGTAGCTCAATCGAACCTTTTATTATATTCGCTTCATACATCGATGATAAAGACATATGATGAATCAATAAAAACGAAGAATATCCCGAGTAAAAGACTAAGTGATGGCTGAAAGTGGCTAATGCTTCATTCGAGAAACTCATCCAAACGACACCAATTAGCATGGATGCATAACTGACATGATTATTGATATGTCAACCAAAAAATATAAATGTGGCACAATATTCTTCGTCATCAATGACTTGAAAATTATTTTTCATAACCTTACAGTTGTCCACGATCATTTGGATTTTGGTTTTTTATGAACAAAAAAAATATTGATGATGCGTAATTAAGTCAAAGTCATCAAGACTAGCCACTTACGTTAGCTTTCATATTAGTCTTAAGAAATCCATGATAATGGATTTTGTAAGAGACGAGAAAAAGGAGCGAGTGTATATGAATCGGGTATTGGTGGGGGGTGCGGACATGACTGTAGCTGTCCTTTCTTCCCACATCCTTTTCCTAATATAAAAATCGTTTTCCTTCTGTTTATATTAAAATTTTTATGAAATAATATTCGTTATTCAGGTTTAACATCGAGTAATAAATATACTGTTACAATGTTCAAAGTGTGAACAATGTTAGCTACGTTCCTCTTCATTGATAGTTAGATCTTGTAAATGGAACGCTGCATATCGGTGAAAAGTTTATCCCATGCAGGAAACTGTTGTTTATTCAGTTTTAAAACCATTTGTTGGATACGAAATATCATGCTTTTCAAGTACATAGCGTAGTCGGCCTGTTTTACTCATCGATAAGCCATTTCCCATTTCAACTCGTTTTAAAAAGTCCAGTTTTGTTTCACCAGGTAAAACAGTTATTGGTACGAATCCAGGAATATTGTCAAACGTAACTCTCCCACCAGCCATTAGTTCATCTTTCTTCTTAGTACTTAAATTTTTCAACTGTCCTATCGTGCACACTTCATACCAGATTGTCAGTCGATTTTTCGATTCTTGAGGATAAATGACTCTATGGACACCTGGTTTGAGTCGATTTTCTGTTATTCGAGATGCCACTTCTCCTAACCAGATGACACCAATGTTGGGCTCTAATGGCCCGTCTATCCATTCATCATTCATCATGTCTTTCAATTGAAGTCCTTCGTGCGTCGATAAAATACTTATTGAAAGTAGGCCTGGATCATAATGTGGAACACAATTGACTTCTTCGGTTGTTTGTCCATTTTTTGGAGGTTGGAATCCACTTTTAGTGTTGAAATAAGATACAATGTCGAGCATACCAAAATGTTCTTCTTTTAATGGAAGTTCGGCACGTTCGATGAGAGTGGATAAAGACGGTTCTCTCTGAAATATTGAATGTTGATCAAGAATTTCGATTAAACGTTTTGTCACTGCATCTAATACTTGAGAAAGATAGTTCAACGGTTCAACAAGTGTTCTTGGTACCAAACTTTTATTTGCAAATTGGCTAAAATAACTTCCAGTCAGTAGTTTAATTCCTTCCTTATGATCCAATTTAGAATAACCGTATATCATAGAGCGCTGCGAATACCTATGCTTTGCATTACCAGACTCAAAAAATTTGGAGAGCTCCATGGTTAAGTTTGCATTTGGAACGAGTTCCGCTGGTAAGAAGACGAAACACCAACCATTCAATTCGAATTCAGTTTCCATTAGTTTTATTTCAGCGGAATCGTTCGAATTTAATATTTTGTTCAAATCGATAATCACTTTCGTTTTCTTGTTCGACGAAGACATTTTGAAGTAATGTTGTGTGCTAAGTTGAAAGAAGTGTTATTTTCCAATTGTATCACAGTTATTCATCAACTTTCTCCTTTTATAAGCAAAAAAGGGTTATTGCACAACGTCTCTCGCATGTGATGTCAGTTACTCTGCTATGATGCATACATGTCACTGATTCACTCAAAACGATGACTCTAAACAGAAAGAGGTCAGCTGCACCATGATTGGATAATTTTAAATAACCAGTTGAAGAGATTTCACTGTCAAGAGCTCTAATTTTAGCTATAAACTTTCATCTTCAAGTACAGCATAGAAACTCCACGTGGATAGTATCTTTACTTTTTAGGTTTACAGTCAAAAAATGTTAAATGGTAAAATCTACATGATACTAGTCAGTATAAATCTTCGAATGTCCTATTGAACAGTATACAGTTAATAAAAATGATTCAGATATTTGAAAAATATATTCAAAGGATCTATGAATTGACTGACTTGTCTAACGTTAGGCCTATTCTTACACATTCAATAAAAAAAAGTTTTTTGACCAAAAATTAAATTATGAATACTAAAAAGAGATTTCCTAAGTGTTCGACATGCATAAGATGATGTCAAAAGGAATATCTTTGTATTAAAAATTAATTTTTATTATTTTTTATTTGAAAAGTATTCAATAACATTCGTTTATATTCGTATTCAAGAATGTTCATCATCGTATGAAAGTGAAGGATTAGTTCAGTAGTTGGCTAAATCTTATATTAATACATATTTATTTATTCTTAATAAAGGTTTATGTATGTGAATGCCAGAAGAAATCCGAAATTCATGTACCAGATATGCATCAAGAAAGCATCTTCAACGAAAATAAATTGGATAAAGAATATTTTTAATGAAGGTTGATCATGTTTATAAAGATTCTTATTTTCTTAAATTACCTGTATTTGTTGATGAAGTTCAAGGATCAGAAAATATGAATTCATTTTGTCAACCTCTGATTCAACAATAGAAATCATAATTTAATTTACTTGTTAATTGAATGGAAATGTTTTATATTGTTTTATTATTGATAAAAGATCAAAGTTCATTAACACATTGTTCATTTTTGTTTGTTTTTAAGATTTTCTTTTAATCGAAGAACGATAAAATATCTAATGATTAACATTTGAATTAATGTTTTCTACACCCACACCTTCTGTATCTCACAATGACTGATGTGATAGTAGAGAAGATGAGTGAATTAAAATGATATGATTTTGTTTTGAAAAAGGTTCTCAAAAAAACTAGCATCATTTTAGATAGAAAATATCAATCTCTCTCGTACATTTCTTTTTTATATGCACTTACGACAATCGTATTCGGTTTAATTTCTGTATCATTATATAATAAGTAGCAGTAATCTGTGCATGCTGCATAGCTGATTTTTTTCTTTAACATATAACCTCAAACCTTCAATCTTTCACCCGGTAAGAGCACACAGACAATCGACATTATATATACCGAGTGTCGCAAAAATCCCTCCCACTTAAATTTTTCATATATCTTTGCTATTTGATTTGAATATATCAACTTTTTTTTCAAATGATAGGTAAATACACCAAGTTTTCACTGATATGAACGAACATAAAAAGTACTTTACCAAGGTATTACATTTAATTGAAATACAAAAATTCACGATCATGTGCGGAACCAGTGTGAAAAAATTTATTATAGATAGTTTTGATGGTCTCCTCTGTAGGAATATCAGGCAGATTTTCGTTTTGAAAATGTCGTCTGACTAATGATGGATATTCTCCACTTAGTCATCATGACTACAATTTCAATTCTTAACTGTAAGTTAATCGACATTTAGTTTTATTGAAAATGGGTATATATTTGATTAGTCACGTATGGTTTATAAAAGAAAGAACTATCCTCTACACATGATCAGCTATGAGTTGTTGGAAGACAATATTCGTCATACAGATGGAGCACTAACTTCATTTTCACGAAGACAGTTCGTGCTTGGTTGAATGACAAGTTTGATAGTCGGTGAATACGAAGAGGTGGGTGTGGGTGGAAGGAAAACAAACACTCACACCGACACCCACACCCACATCCTCGTCTAATTGTAGAAACACAGTCAACATTCATTTCTAAAAGCAATGTTCGACGTAGGTTGCAGATCCTTTCCCGTTCAGTTGCATAAAATAATACTGTTTTTACTCGAAAGCAAATTTGAACATCATGTAGTATTGCAATGAATAAGACAGCGAAAAATATTGACTCAAATCAAATATTTGTTTTTCATCTACTCTCGTTCATTAAAAATACTAAGCAATTGATTTCGCCTTCAGCCATTTCTGTTTTCTCCTGCTTCCGACCGTTTATTGGTATAAGAATAAACAAAATTTTCAAGTATGGTACAATTGTTTTGCAAGCCAAGAAAAAAAACAGAAGAAAAGAGCGAATGAATCTTTTCATGCTGCAAACTGATGCAGTCAGTCATTTTTTACTCTTTCATGCTGTTGGTAAACACCAATTGTGAGTAGTTTTTTTCAAGTTATACAATATATTCTAGTTTATCGGTAAGTGCTCAATATTTCATGAAAGTCGTCAGGTATAAAGAAATTTGAAACACTGTCGAATATCACAGTTCATAGTTAATATAAAAAATTCTATAGGTAAATTAAACTGTCTTACAGAATAACTTAGAAATCGAACAGAATACATCAATAAGTTTTCTATTTGCGCAATATGGCTATCATTGTAAATCGTAACTACTTGAGAAGTCATCATAGATAATAACGTCAGTCTTCAATTTCCAGCGAACATTGAATTTATCAGGTTCATACTACAGAGGAATCGAATATGTTGTAACATGGTACCAAGTAGAAAATTCACCGAATTCCGTAAAATATTATGGAAAAGCACTATTTTAAAATTTGTCTGTAGACAACACTAAACAAGCTTTCATTTGATATACTTCTTTCATAGTTTCACATTCCGAATTTCCTCTTCGTCAAAAGGTGGATGATGTCTATTAATTCATCCAAGATTTATTTGTTTGTTTCGATCCTTGGCTGAGTATATAATCATGGAGTAATCTTGTATCTACGCATTCAAACAGATCTCCACTCTGATACTCATTCTATTGTCTCTATACTCAACACAGCCTCATATCTTTTCTTGATCATGAAGTGTTCTAAAACTCGAACTATCATCGAATTGTCGCATCCCGACAGTCAGCTTCATATCCATTCATCACAAACAAAGTATATTATTAGAAAAGACTGAAGTATAGAATTTTAGAGTAGATTTATGTGGAGCTCGACTTGAGCTTGTTGAAGCAAGTTCACGAATTATACACCTTTTAATAGACACTTTCGAGTTCTATAAAGTACCACACTATATCTTTCTCATCATATTCAGTGATGAAAGTGTGAAGTGGCCCTAGTTACAGTTCCGACCACTATTCTTGATTTCATTATTTTAATACCAGTAGATATTTTCAGACCCATCACGGATTCACCACCAAATTATCCACCCAGAATCCTCACCCATCTCCACCCCACCACCCGGAATGCTCGGTATCTTACTCAGCACCAACGCCATTTCAGTACACACCCAACATCAAGAGCGATCACTCAGTCTATCATATACCATCAAGATCCATCACCCACGTCGCAATTAATATAAAAATCTTCATCGAAATCAATACCCAATATGAAGCTCCGTTTTACTAAGACTCGTCCTTGCCTTCACTCAACCTGTCGCTCGAGATCAAGCCAACTACTAACAACCATCGTGCGCACCCAAAATAAACACCCATTCCACAGACCATCCCCTAATATGAAGATTCATCATTCTCACTCACATAAGCATGAAGAGTGTGAGTACCGGTGTGAGTGTGGATGTGGAACTTGACTTAATTGAAGTGAATAGCCACACCCATACCCACATCCTGTTTCGCTCGCAATATAACGGTAGCGATTAAGAACCATGGCATTCAAGATTTATTATTTTTTCTTTTTTCCCATACGACCCTTTTACCAACACACAGGCGAGTATTAAATACAAACTACTATTCATTTTTTATACCAGTTAGGAAAAAATACTGATGGACATGACGACAACAGATACTAGTGGATGTCTATCCCTTTTATCGGGGAGTACGGTCGAGGGTCAAACTTATACACGTCATATGGCCAACCAGAATATTCAAGACATTGACATTCTTATTCATTGTGGTATTGTCAAATATGAACAAAATGTCATTCAAACAGGTGTCCCAGGATTTGTTCGAATCAAATTTGATGATGGAATTGAATCTACGGGAAGTATTCAATTTATATCTCAAGATGATGCGAACGGTATTCGGTGTCTCAATGGATTTCAACTGAAAAAAGAACATTGTACAAGTGAAACACAAATTGGTGCTCCTCTATGCGCTGTGACTCGAAAGGGTGAAACATCACCCGATGCATCTTGCGCTGCTGCAACACAAACTCTAGAATATAAAACAATTGATATCAGCAAGCAATTTCACGATGCACTCATCAATGTTGAACAACAACGTAATCAACTGAATTTTGATACGATTCGAATGAACTATAAACTATTTAGTCAAGGTGTATGTCAATCGATATCTCAATATGCTTTACCATTATATCGAACACCATACAATCAATCGATGTTTGAAGAAAAACATATCAATGAACAAACATTTCGTGATCTTTTCACTTTAGTAGGTCCTGCCTATGGATATAGTTTACCACAAGTAAATCTGGTTCGTATTCAAACTATTCTCGATTTCTATGATAAATATGCACATATGGGTAATCCGGATAATATCACAGATGTAGCAAATTATTTTAAATCATGTGCACCAATCGATGCTGATTTTGTTCCATCACTTCAATTGAAATGTTGGCCAAACGATATTCAACCATTTTTCGAACGAATAAAACAAAATCGTCCGAATATTTATCATTTAATTATAAATAAAACATCGATGCATGTCATACCAAAATGGTCAACAAAAACACCGGCATGTGATAGAGAACTAGAATTTCGTTATTCATTTTCTGCTATTGAATTAATACTTGCTCAACAACGTTCGATAAAAGAACGAATTCTAAATGGAATTGCACGAAGTATCTATTTCAAATTTTTAAAAGAACAAAAAGTTCTACCATCATATTTTATCAAAACAACAGTACTATGGATGTGTGAAACAATGGATCTTTCTTCAGATACTGAAGAAATATTAGCACAAAAATGGCGTCAATATGCTATCGATCTATTGGAGAAACAAGATTGTCCACACTATATTATTCCCAATGTGAACATACTCGGACCGTATTCTGCTGATTCAATACGAACTGCTCGAGAAATTTTATTAAAAGTAAATATAAACGAGATTCACAAGATAGAAATGTTTTCTGCTACTGGCCAACAATTCTATCGAAATAAATATCATGAGAATATTGCTAATTTTCTCAGTCAATTAAAAACGAATGATATTATTTGTGCTCTTTATGATTATCAACAACTTAAACGACAATGGATTAGTTTAGAATCATCACAAATAACCATTGACGATGATGAAATTGATATGAGTGAAACATTGACTATTCTCAACACATTACGTGGATTGGATGGAAATTATGAAAATTGGAAAAAATTTCGGGAAATATTTTTAACAGATATCCTATCTGCAGAACCAATTTGGGGTGAAACTGTAAATGTAGAAAGTGTTGTTGATTTTGTAGAAGGTTTATTCAGTATTGGTATTGTTCTTACAACTATGAATGAAAATATTTCATCTAACACTTTACTATCGCAACAAGGTGCACAGTGTAATATGGAAGATTTCCAAAATTATCAAAATGTTATTCATCAATATTTAAATCCGACGACATTATACAGTAGTCTGCAATCGACATATGCATATTGGTATAATGATTCTGTTGCAGCCTTTGAACGACGACGAGTGATTGATCATCATCCGGATGGACCCGAAATGCAACAACGTGCGAACGAAAAAGAAAAAGACTCGTTGAAATTTCTCATTGACATTTGTCGAAATACTCCTGATCAAAATTTAACTTTGAGAGAACTCTTTCAACAGCCAAATATGATGAATATGACGGATGATGAATCACTTGCCATTGCTATTCAAAGATCCTTAGACGATTAGCACACTTTAGGATAAATTGATTTCTGACAAGATTTACTTTTTCTCTGTATGTTTTTATTGGTGGATAAAATTTTTTTTTAAAGTTTAAGAACGCAGACCAATGAACGAAATGTTATGTTCATTATTTTGATAGAAATTTACAGTTACATAAGCGATAGGGTCAAATATACACTCTGAATTCAGGTCTTAGATGTCTAGTAATGGATGTTTTCAGACATTTTTATGCGATGAAAAATGTCTACTTCATTCGAAAAACTCATTGTAGTAAGACTAATCCGAAAGTTGGAATGAACTTTTATTTACCAATAGAAACTCTATTTCAATTTTTTTTATTTTATCTTCTCGATTTTCTTTTCGAATAAAATCATGCGTGAAATACAATAAAATAATTACAAGATAATGCTACTCTTGCTTTAGAAAGAAAAAGACAATCGATACAATATGTTGTCTGAAAGAGAATAATGTTTCCTTTACATTGAGAAAGAAAAAGAATCCACACACTTTCATTTGAGTGCACAACAGTTTTTTGACCTAGAGTTTATTTTACCTTTCTTTAGTCATTCTGTCCTTTCCCTTTCGAAAATAAACTAAAATATGACGACCAAAGTTCTCACCACAGATTTTCATTTCACTCGAATGAAGTCTGTCGATCTTGTTGATAAATCTTCTGTCTTTTGAAAAAGTTGCTATATGAAAGAAAATATGAGCAAAATCATTTGTTAGCGACTTGATTTTGTAAAATTAAACATAAGTATAGTATTGAAAAATGAACTTGACTGCAGCTAAGTTTTTTTTTTTTACACCATGTGTATCTTAAGTTATTCTCTATACATTGAAGAAATTACCCTAGAGATCTTTGCTGAAAGGAGGTATCGTAAAAAAAAGCCTAGTGTTAGCGAAGTAACCTAAAAAAGGAGATCAATTTTCACTGCATTCACTTTGGTTTAAAAAAGACTCGCAACTGAGACAACGGTTTTCAAAGCTGAATGGTACATTTTGTAGACGACTGTTGAGACTGCACGATCGGTATTCAAAGTTTTTTTCTGAGCATGAGTAGATTTTTCGGGATTTGGGTGTAGGGTATGAGGTGTGAGGGTGGAACTGTGGAGGTGTGGTGTGGGATGTGGTTGGGTGCGAGTGTGGGTATGGTATGGGTATGTGTGCAGAGATGAAATTCACACCCCACCCATCCCTCCATAGCCACCCATACCCACGCTCAACCATTTCGTACAGATTTCTAAGGTATGTATATATAGGTCATTTTATTATTGTTTGATTGTGAGTTTGTTGAAAATAACCGAATAAAGTGATCGAAATATCCAATGAAAAAATGTAAATCAGTAGTATTGCTTCACCTACTAAAATACTTCGATAGCAAGAATACCCTGCATAACCTCGATGCCCATAGCCGCTCATACATGTACACAATACCCAATATTACATAATGAGAGTCCTAGTAGGAAGTTTTTCTCATAGATCCGATATTGAATGTCATTCAAACACATCAACTAATGATTAAAAGATTGTCGATAACGAGTGCTAGAACTAGACAGTGAATTGAAGCAAGTATTATCACAGTAGGACAAAAGAACCAGTTCAATATCATTTCTTTCACTACATGCATAGTATGAATGAAGAATACTGCTCCAGTTCGTTCACACTAGTTCAGAAAAGATATCTCAAAGATTCTTCATTTGTTCTGTTGTAGCATTCACATGTTGTAGTAAGGAAAAAATGAGTCTTTTGATTATTTATTTATTTGTTTTTCTACATTATATTCCAGTGCAAAAAAGAGAGTTCAAAAAAATGGAAGTGGATAGAAACTTCAATTGACTCACTCGAATTTTGTACTGGAAACCTAGTCAGATCTAGGTAAAAACTGCACTAAATTTTTTGTTAATCTTCGGAAGTAAAATGGAATGAAAAAGATACAAGTCTTCAGAAAAACAAAACTATCGAACTTTCTGTAATTTGCATAGGTTCAAAACTAGTAAAGCAAAATAAAGCACCCACTTTTAAAAGATGTGGAATTTCGGGAATAATGAAAGTTTTGGGAAATCTGAATATGGATGTACTGCAACAGACTATTAAAGCGACGCAACAATGTTTTACGTTGTAACAAAAAAGAAAGCTTGCTTGATTACAAAAACCCACCTCTACAATTTTTTATTTCACAAACCATAAGATAAAAAAAACACAAACAAAGATAACAACTTATAAGTCAAAATATTCCGTATCTTTCCACCATCGAAGCTTCAGTATACGCTTACTTGTTATAAAAAAAGGTGGTGATATAGTATTAGTGCATTCAACTGCACATGTGAGCAGCTTTTGGTTCCTACTAACTGTTTCGCTTCCCTTTCTATAGTAACAAACTCACTTTTAAGTAATGGTAAAGTACTTCTAAAGTGTAGGCTACTAGCTAGAAGAAATGTTGCTTTCGACTCTTAAAAACCACGTTACTCTGTATATGTAGAGTTTCACATTATTATCCTGCAATAGAACAATGAAATCTTTCTCAGTTTTTATTGTTTAAGATGTCTCGTAACGCTCTCGTTACTGGTGCTGCTCGAGGGATTGGGCGTGCCATAGCCCTCCGCCTTGCTAGGGATGGTCTCAATGTTGCTGTCAATGATATCAAAGCAAGTTCTTCAGATCTTAACAAGACACAACAAGAAATCGAAAAAATGGGTCGAAAATCTGTCGCTATCACTGCTGATGTTTCTGTTGACAAAGCAGTTGAAACAATGATACAGAATACTACAAAACAACTGGGCAGTTTGGATGTAGGCATCTCTTCTTTTGCGATTATTTCAATTTTTCTATGAGTAATAATACAGGTCGTAGTCGCTAATGCAGGAATTTTCCAACTGAAACCGATTCTTGATATTACTACAGAAGAGTGGGACAAGATATTTGCAGTTAACTTGCGAGGTGTATTTCTTTGCTACAAAGAGGCTGCCAAAGTCATGATTGCACAAGGTACGGGAGGCAAAATTATTGGTGCCTGTAGTATCGGTGGATATACATCAGGTCCAATGGTTAGTCATTATTGTGCCAGTAAATGGGGTGTGCGTGGTCTCACACAAGCTGCTGCTATGGAATGGGCTAAACACAAGATCACAGTAAATGCTTATTGTCCAGGTATGTTTTATACCGATTTTTTTCTAAAATATGAATCTAACAAACAATACAGGACTTGTCCAAACTGTGATGGGAAATATGGTTGACGAAGAAATAGCAAAAACCCAAGGAAAGAAAAAAGGAGAGATCTACAAAAATTACTCAGACAATGTGATCGCTCTTGGCCGTATAAGTCAGCCTGAAGATGTTGCAAGCTTGGTGTCATACTTGGCTAGCAGAGATTCTGATTATATGACTGGACAGAGTATTATCATTGATGGAGGAATCAGATTTTCTTGATTTCAAGTTATATCAGTTTCAAAAAAGAACTTTTTTCATATATATCTTGCATTAGAAGTTCTTATTATGCCGACAGGGTGTGCGTGTGGGTGTGGGTGGGTGCGGGTGTGGGTGTGGGAGGGTGTGAGTGTGGGTGCGGGTTGATCATATCTCTACTAACACACACTCACATCCACCGACACCCACACCCAGAATTCATTAAATGTCATTTTTACTTTTTGTTGCTTTTTTTCGGACGGCTGCGTATGTGAGAAGGTATCCTCTTTGTTTTTTTTAATTTTCAGCAATTCTTCCATGATTTTGACCATTTTTCGTAGGTCAGTTTTACTTTTTTGTTTCTCGGCTTAAATTAATACATCGATTGCAACGGCGCTCAGACAGCTAGTCTGAAGGAATCGTTTGACCATCTGCTATCGAACAGCTGATTTTTCCCAGCGGAAAATGATCATCTTGCGTTTTGTAGAAAGGAACGTACATGTATTGGATAAATTATACGATCCCCCTACTTTTCGGTTATCGGGGCACCCCTACTTGTTGCTATCGCATTTCATCATATCCGATTTCTTCCAAGTATCAGCAAGCAGTTGTCCATATTAACCTACATATAGTCCAAAAAGTATCCGGACACCTACGTGTTTTTTACGTATTTCTTGGTCTGTGAAGCAGAAACAAGGGATATTATTTTTTCTTTTTAGCTAGTAGATAGTCCTTACTTCATACTAGATTCTCTACGAAAATAAGCAATTTTCATTATCACCTCGAGTTACAGAAAGCTTTTCTTACAAAAATGCCTGATTTTTCAGTACATTCAGAGCAAGACTTTTCTACAAAAATTACTTTAACTTTTAAAATCATGTCAATAGATAGAGCTAGTTTTTCTCGTTCTAGTGTTGTCCATATGATATAATTTTGATATCGAAAAAAACGATCACCTTTGTATGAAAAGCAGAACAGTCTTGCTCTGGACGTAATGAAAAATCAGACATTTTTGTGAGAAAACCTTTCTGTAATTCCAGATGATAATCAAAATTGCTTATTTTTATAGAGAATCTAGTATGAAGTAGGAACTATCTACTGACGAAAAAAGAAGAGTAATATCTCTTGTTTCTACTTCGTAAATCAAGATATATAAGTGTCTGGATATTTTTTGGACTATCTGTATGTCAAATAGACACGCACGTAATCGGAAAAATATGATTACACGACTCAATATTACCAACGTACAACTTCATGATCGTATGCACAGGAATATGATCATTTATGGACAAATAAACCTCGTCTACGGTTTTCGTTTTACTCTGTATTTCTTCGTATACGATCGTCCAAAATATGATAGTATACGGAGAAATACGGAAAGAGAGCAGTTACTTCATTTTGACAGTAAATCAAGCACGTAAGATAGTATAGTAGTATACCACGGAATCTGTAGTAAGCTCAGCACTGTTGGAGGATTAGATATTGTCGGATGCGACATGAAAAATATTATCGATATATGACAAGAAGAAATCTTCAACTTATCACATCATACTTTTGGAAGCTATCTTGCCGAATAAATCCTATCGGATTTGACAGAATTCTAGGATAGGTCTAGCCAGCTTTGGAATTTCTTCTCACTTTGATGCATGTATTACGCTACGAGCTAGCTATCCATTATTAGATTCACATCACAAGCTCTTCTAGGATCCTCAAAAACGATCAAGAAAAGTGAGCTCAATATTATGACTTTACATGTCGATCTAGATTAGAAAAACCTGCTAAGATCATGAGAGAATGACTAGTTCACATCTGAAATATAATTGAGCGACTTTACCTCCGTTAGAGAGCTATAGGAACTGGGTTCCAATTAGAGATATATAACATCTCCGAAATTGATCACTAATATCATATACTTTAGCCTCCTTAGCTATACAATTCGACTGGTAAACATGTCAGTTTGTATTATGTGGTCTTTTTTTATGACATGATAACATTAATCCATATACTCATGGATGCTTTCACCAACAACCTACTTTTTCATGAAAGCAAAAGAGGAAAAAGCGATGGAGTGGGATGCCACGTTCGATTGATAATTTACCTATCAAATAATTCGAAAAGAATATGAAAATATGTTTGACATGTATTCGAAAAGCACACTAAAAAACAAAAATGACCGAAACTTCTTCGCAATCGTGTATTCTTAATATTTTATTGTCGAATCGAAACTTCTACACCATCACGAATATTCTTGTCATATTCGAGAGTCGATTCATGAAATGTCGATGTATAATGTGGATTATTTCGAACATAGTTTGCATAGTCAGGTGCACCGGGATAGATAATATTGTCAGCAACAATCATGGTACCACGTTTGATCAAACCGACATTTTCAAGTAGTTTAAAATCACTTAAGTAGGCCTCTTTATGATGATCAATAAAGATAAAATCAAATGAATCAACATTGAATTGTTTACTCAAACGAGGAATCGCACGGTCAGTTTGATCAAGAACAATTTGTATGCGATTTTCAACACCAGCATGTTCATGAATACGTCGAGCAGTAGCTGCTGATTCAGGATTTACTTCGATGGTGACAATTAATGTATCTTCAGGTAATTGAGAAGCCATGCGCAATGAACTATAGCCAAGAAAAGTACCTTTTATAAGAACAAAAAAAGAAATTGTAAGGATATGTTTCAATGAGAATCTACCGAGTTCAAGAACCGTTTTTGGTTGTCTAGATTGTAGAGCCGCATCAAGAATTTTTCCTTTTCCATCGCCAATATTCATGAGTGCTTGTTGAGTCCAACAGTACTCGTCAATGGTATTGATGACACTGCTAGCATCACCTGAATGACTATTCTTGAGAACATAATTCAAAAATGCTTCACGAAAGTCACGAGACATTTTTAGAAGTATAAACGACTCCTTCTTGCAGTTGCCTCAATAAAACACTCTGTATTTTATACTATGTTATTGAGGTAACGCCTCCATCATCATTTTCTTTTTGTTCTTTTATTCGATATGCTTTTTTATTCACACCATGGTCATGTTCTCGACTGAGTCATATTTAGCGTTTGTTTGATCTAATATACGAGAAAGAGTAAGTAATACTATTGCCTATTCGATGATTCATCATAACAGGGCATCGATTGATTGGTGAACAACAAACAAATTACACGAGGAAAATTGTTAAATCTATCAAACTCAATAAAGACACGAAATAAGCAATAAAAAAATCATCTTTCCATATAGCTAATTTATTACAAAATTATAAACGAACGACAGCGACATCTAACTGAACGGTTCTTCCATTCTTTTTATTTCTCCTCACAGGATCGTGCTGCCATACTTGACAATTACCAAGCGAGAAAAAACAATGAATTAAGGAGACTTTATTCATTACATCTATTGCAGTGTTGAAAAGGATTCATCATAGATCTGACAGAGGAATCAACGATTTCTATGTTTCCTGATGTATCACGTGGCGTATGAGATATGAGTGTAGAGGAGGTGAAACACCCAACCCCCCTTTCTACCGCTATTTGACATGACAGTGAAGATTCCAGCGGAAGCTTAACACCATATCAGCTTGTCATTATTCCGAAACGATGGATTATCTTCGCTGTTAACTGATCTACAAGATAGCTTGATTGATTTTCTCAAATGCGAGATTATCACTTAGACGATTTCAATCTTTCGACTTTTTCTCTCTAATTATCAAGCGATCAAAAATTTGTTTTATATGAATCTTGAAGCTGAAATTTTACTAGATTCAATCAAATCAAATTCGAGCTTATAGCTTAATGAAATCACACGACAAATTATTCAACATTTGTACCATTATTTTTGCATCTGGTGTTATTATAATCAACTGTCCGACAACGATTAAACTTCCATTTTTTCATTGGATGCTTTAGATTTTCTTGTTTTTCATCAGATAATTTCAATTTTTAAAGTATAATGCATTTTTTCTTGGTTGATATTCTTAGAAGCATGTACTATACCATAAAACAAAATATTTCGCCTTGGCTTTTTTTATGCGAATCAATTCACAGCATTTACAATACATTGTTGATATTTGATAACGGATAGGCATAACTTTATCATTTCGAGAAAACGTGAGTGTAGATGTCTATTGAGATGAATATGACAGCTAAAGTCAGAGCCATATCCTATCCATACCCATACTCTAGCCAGGAGGATTGCATCGTTTTATGATTGAAAAATTATTTGATTTAATCTAAAATATCTGACAGATATTCACTTGCGAAAAAAGAATGATTCGATTAGGGAAATATACAGTGGGTTCCAAAATTATTCAACAAGGTGTAATTTGGATTTTTTTTTTCGTAGCCGTAAGTGTTAGAAAGAATTCAAATAGTGATTTGAACAGAGAATATTGTTGTCAACTAGAATTCGAGAAAATGATAACTATCATAAATTTTCGCAAAATAGAGTTTCTGGAAAACTAAAACCCTGGTTGTTCAACATTCAGAAGCCGCAATAGAACGCTTGTTTTAACAGTCTAGAATTATATAACAGCCAATTCTCTACAAAATAAGATATCTCCAAGCTTTCTACGACCTCTCCATCAAAAGTTATAAGGATCGCAAAAATCGATAAAATGCAATTTTTAGTCGCTGTCTCATAAATTTCACTTTTTTCAATTTTTGCAACGCTTATAACTTTTGAAACGGAGATCATAGAAAGCTCGGAGACGTCTCGTTTTGTAGAGAATTAGCTGTTCTATAATTCTAAACTGTTAAAACAAGCTTTCTGTTGCGACTTCTGGATGTTGAAAAACCAAGGTTTTAGTTTTCCAGAAACCCTATTTCGGGAAAATTCATGATAGTTATCATTTTTCGAATTCTTGTTGGCAACAATATTCTCTATTCAAACCACTATTTGAATTCTTTTCAGCACTTAAGGCTATGAAAAAAAATCCAAATTACATGTTGTTGAATAATTTTGGAGCTCACTGTATGACCTATATATGCGATTAATGGTAATCGTAGAATATCTCAAAAGCAAATATAAGTGAATCCTTTGCAAAATACAAATAATTGTTTTCTTTCCAGGTCTTATTTTTCATTTTAAAAAATGATGTCATTCGATTGTCACGAATAAAATGTGTATTAATAATAATTTTTCATTCTATCTATTTCGTCTAAATCCAATGATAAGTCTAAGTATCCAGAATTGTACACTTCGATTTCATGTCCTTGATAAAATGACTTTTTCTTAGAGAGTAAATTATTCGAGAACATATATAGATTCTAACTCTGTTATTTTGAATAGTACGGGACCTACAGTCTTTATTTTCAAAAGTCCGTTTTCAGAAGCTTTTTATAAAAAGCTGTTTCTTCTACTGAACGCGAAAATCTTATGAAAACTCTCGGTTTTATGAAGAACTTGAAAATGCTTCTGAAAAGTGAAATAAAAAACTTAACGGTTTTTTGCTATAATATTTCAAACAATCGAAACTGTACGAAGTCGTCAAACAAAAATAAAGTTTGTTTTTGTTTCATTTTTTTTTATTCAAATCCTTTAAGGTCATGCAATCGTCTTATTTGCTATCGAACAGCAGCAGAGATGTTCCTCTAGATAAAGAATATAGAACGAAGAAAAAAATAAATTTGACATTTTCTTTATACTTTTGTGGGCTTAAACGGTAGAAAAATACGAAGAAGAGAGAAGGCGCATAATTTGTGATTTATACGTCCGCACTGCAAAAAGATATGAAGAAGATAAGCATCTTTGCTTGTATATATATTTCTATAGTCCATAGTGTGTGGTCCATTTTTCACATCTGTCCTCGTATTAATTTTTCAAGCAAC
Source organism: Rotaria sordida (assembly GCA_905250125.1). NCBI lineage: Eukaryota > Metazoa > Rotifera > Eurotatoria > Philodinida > Philodinidae > Rotaria > Rotaria sordida. The sequence continues at coordinate 4,684 of CAJNOL010002506.1, read as the reverse complement.
TACTCTTCCAAGACAACAAATGTGTATGCTATTTCATCGGAATCATTTATAAAAAATCCATATATCTATCACTTACCTGGAATTACTCCTGAAACAATCGAAACCTGTTCTCGTCTTCTTCAACATAATCACGAACATTATCATATCTTCTTTAATAGTGAACATCACTTTCACAATCATGCTACGCATTATCTTCTAGCTGCATTAGGTCTTGGTGCTTCATCTCACACATTAGAATATATCTATGAACAACAGAAACAAATTCAACAATCCATACGTCCACTTCACGATAATAAAGACTTTGATGTGAACAAATGTTTAGGTGATGAAAATTATTACGGTAATTATTTAGAATTCTTTAAAAAAGAATTGGAAAGTGAGAAATACCATGGAAATGTTGAAGATTTAATTGAAGATTATTTATTCAACAAAGATTATCTCGATCTTGTATTCAATGGTGCCTATCATCCATTTATTCATCTTGGATATGCTTTGGAATTTCAAGTGAAAATAATGGCAGTTGAAGGGTTAGCAATGGCAGCCGTTGATCGAGTCAATGTCAAAGATGTCTTAAAACATTTGAATTATGACCAAAATAAAGATGGCAATAAAACAGCCTTCGAGATTATTGAATTGATTATCAAAGATCAACGTTTTGACGACAAGGTCTTTTTCAATGATGAAGCAACTAAAGTGGATAAATTATTAGAACGAGGTAGTGGTCCGTTGATTGCAGAATATGCTCAAATGTGGAAATGTGATTTAGATGATCTTAGACGAGCTAGTGTTTTGGTGAATACAGCTGTCATACGACCGAAAAAAGCACTTCGTCTCGATTTCTTCCTAATGCATGCAACAACAAGTGGTTTATTCATAGATATATTCGTTCATTCATTGAAAAAGACAGAAAATCAATTTAAATTCTTAAAAGCTAAATTTGCAATTGATCTTCTCTACTATGTTGCACGTGGACGACCAAAGTTAAATGTGAATTATTTACTCAATGAATATCAATCATCGAAAGAACATTCATATTCAGATGTGCAAAATCCATGGTTACCTCTCATTGATAAATGTTTAACACATCGAGATACGCATGTAGTGAAGACGATAAGGGCATTGGTCTATGCTGAAAAATTTGATAGTGCACAAGAGAAAGATAAAATGTCCTATTTAAAAATAGCACAAATGGTAATGGATGCTCTCTTTCCAGCTGATAAAAAACAATGGTCTCATGAGGGAGTTGGTTGGGAAGAATATTGGAAGACAGTGGAAGATTCATAAATAGAATATGATTGAACAGAAGCAATGAAACCTTTTTTATATTATTCAAGACATTTCTACCTAGTTTATAAACGAATTTTGTAGTTGACTACCCAACCAACCATTCGATAGGCTTTTCGACGCGTCGATTTAAGCTTTCGATTGGCATCGGAATTCCAAATCGACCCCTAGGATTGCCATTTTCCGATGGGGCCAGGGGTCTGCGATGGATTGCTTTTCCAAATATTTTGCAGTTTATAATCTTCCATTTCGAGGGATCGAAATATCAATTCCGATCGGTACTTGATGACCACACTATTAATGATTTTCGACTCCTTTTTTGTGTTTGGTTCGATTGGTTCCGATGGACTATTCCAATACCCATCGAACGACCTTTCTTGATGGGTTCTAAGTGAAACGAAAGTTGCAAAATATCGAGTGGTCGATGTTTTGCAAGGTTCCGAGCAATCGAAATTTCGACCACTCAAATTTTTGATAATTTTCAAAAAGTTTTTACCACCACTTATTTTCGAGCAGTTGACACTGATCGTATATAATTGCAGAACAGTATGCTCGAACATATATACTTACGAATACCAGAGCCCTCGGGACCTATCGAAAATAAATGTAGACCAGTAGATTCGAACATATGTACTGACGATTACGAAGCTTGCATGAACCAGATGATCTAAATATGACATTCTCAGCCTGAATAAATTTCTGTATCATCATGAAATACATAAAACGCTGATAAAAATTTTTCATGTATGATATGAACTAATTGTTTTTTCAAAAAAAAATGAGAGGAAATTGCTACTATTAATAAAAAAATATTCAATATATAATCTTGACTATTTTGAAAGAAAAAAATTCTTTTTAATATATAATCTTGGCTAATTTTTTCGGAAAAAATTGAGAGAAATTTGTTGCCCTTAATAGTTGACAAAATAATCCGAGTTATTATAAGTCTCCTTGTATGAACTGGAATTTTTATGAACAAATATATAGTACTTTGTTATCAATTACAGTTGAAAAAAAATTGAAAACATGTTAGAAAAAAATACGACAAATCTCACTCAACTGCTCTCTTTAAGGCTTGAATATTCAATTATTTCAATAGTTTCTTCATCATTAAGAAATCTGTACGAATGTTTATGCAAAATATGCGATGACGATCTAAGAATAAGACACGAAGAACGTTTTCGAATGTAAATATTCGGAATTGTTGAGAATGTTGTATTATTCGTTTTAAATTGTAATAAATGATGTCTTACAAATTCATCAATAAGATCTTCTAATAAAATAAATATTTTTCCACTATCGTTTGGATCGGTTACAATTGCTCTAATAAGTCCTAATTTAGTTTGTCGTCCAAATACAAATGAAACACGACAATCGGCGAATTTACGAGATTTTATGGATGATAAAGTTTTATATTTTATATGTTTGATGACTAATTCATTATGATACAAGAATTTTCTTTTTGTGATTAAGTTCAAATGCTTCATCTCATCAACATAATTTGTAAAAGACACTTGTTTTCCCACGTGTATTTCTTATTTTGATACTAATTTGCGACTAAGAATACTTTCATTAAAATAAAATAGTTTTTCTGGATAATCACGTTTGAATACATCAATTATAGCTTGTCGATAATATTGTAAATTTGAAATTAATTGTGGTCCATAGTGTGTCATACCATGGATCATGCACACCATGCCATGATCAAAGCCTGAAATAGTAATTAAGAATAAATACAGCCTGAGAAATTCTTTTTCAACCGACGATAAAATCTATTGAATTGTTAGCAATTTTTGTGTAATGCGTAGAAAATGAAAGAATAGTGAGAAATAAATGATTAGGTAGTTATAGCTCATTTAACATTGAATTTTGATAACTCATGATATTCTAAAAACATAACTCTTTTTCAAATCGCTACAAACGAGTTAAACCATCTTAAATGAATTTAACGTGACCAAACTCATTGTATTACTTTTATTACTGATGTCAAAATGTAATTATAATCGCATCAGCTAATAATTGATGATGATTTTTTTTCCTTCAATTTAAAAAAACATTTATCGTTCAAGCAAAAAAATTAAAATAATCTTTATCAACATTTATCTATGCTTTTGTTCTCATTATTATGAGATAATATGCATGATAGAGAATTAGATGTAATAACAACGCGTAGTCTACAAACTAACTTTTAAAATTAAAAGTACTATACATATATAAAGGACCTAGATATTGTATTGATTCATGAATATGTAAAAGTGAATGTATATCGGATGATATATGACGAAGGTCAAATATCTTTTGCCAATCTTTCACATATTGATGTAATAATCCTTTGACTAATATTATATCATAATTGTCAATAACATCTTTACAAGCAATGTTAACGGCAGCTAATAACAATGCAAAATATCGACGATATTTTGGTAACATTGCTTGTAACAATACTATTGAACTGTGATGCATTAAAGATCTGAATTCGTTCGTCTTGAAACGTGCAATATGTTTTATTGTTCGAAATCTTCGACTTGTAGTAGTAGGAATTTTAACAGAAGATAACCCTTGATCAATACTATTTTGTTTGATTATAAAGCGACCATTTTTGTCAACAACCAGTTTTGGATTTGGAAAAAATCAACAAACAAAATTTTTTAAATACACCTTAATATAATGTATGCAATGAATCAAAGAGTATTGATTCACCAAAAGAATAATATTTTAATTTTGTTAAAGGACATGGACCTAAAACAAATAAATTTTACAACATATATGTAGCAAATAATCATATAAAATTCTCTTCTGAAATACTCTCCCAAATAATCTGATTAAATCCAGGCATCCTAGACAATATTTAGACAACGCTTACCAGCATGTCCTTTAACAGGAGAGTCATGCTGCTCGGCTTCGATCACCAGATTATTGCATATGGAATCATTCCTGGCTTCATCATTTCTATACGGGAATACTTTGATGGTACTTTTTCGTACATTGTTCAAATAGACAGTAAAATTTTCACCTAAAATAATGCAATAAATTTTGAATTTGAAGAATGAAACTAAATAATAATTAATGTACCTTCAGTAAAGCATTGTGCACAACTATAATTAACATTGTAGGAGACCATATTAGTCAATAATGATTGAGCTGGTTTATCTGTACATGACGCAATAATAAAAAATTTAATATTTTGTTCACCTACACCAGGAATAAAAAAATGAACACCAGCTTCTGATTATGCACATTCTTGATATATCATGTCCAGTATAGTTCGAAATAATTTATTAGTTGGATGATTTGATGTTGGTAAAACACCACCAAGAATTATAGATTCCGAATATCGTCGATTTGGGAAAGGGATTTCGTTTATCATAAAAGTTATTGGCCATAGAGATACATGTTTGTT